>JAOWBP010004554.1:6506119-6533730 GCA_028571105.1 Tragopan temminckii
CTATCACTTATAGGCATCCAGTGCTTGGGAAGGCTTTGAAATTTGCCAAGCTAATAACAGCCGTTCTGCACGGATCCAGTATGCAGGTTACCAGAATCTTAGATTAATGGCAGTGTTTTTATACTGCTATAAGTAAACTTTCATTCTTGACCAGAGACATGTATTGCAATACATTGGTATGTTAACGCAGTATTTACTGGCTGTGTGATGCAGTCTTACAATAGTAACATTTGGCGCTGCTTAAGATTCAGGGACCCAGATTTCAAGAGCTGAAAGCATTTCTAACTGGCAGGAACCCTCCCACCAGTGCTCAGGTACCGTGAACACCATCCTCAGTTATCAGTACTTTTTTCAGTAAAATTCCTAGCTCTGAAGCTATTGACCATTGTGGCACCATGAGGACACAGCCTGCTGCAGGAGCAGCATGGCAACATCTGTGTTCCTGCAGTGTTCTGCTTCTGAGACAGTATTCCCCCCTCTCTTGCTCTATATATACACCAATGGAATCTTTGAGTTCAAAACCTAATTAGTAAATACGTATCATTTACATGAAAAAGAGGAGTGAGCAGATGGGATGCCACTGTTCTTCACACACGTGCTGCCCTCTGAAGGTGATGGGAATGGAGTTTGGTCCTCAAGTGCAGCAGCTGGAGCGGTGCAGTGGATACGTGAGGAAGCTTTGGGCAACTCAAGTGCTCTAGGATCTCTGCCAGAGAATTGCTTGAGGAAATTAATGAGTGGGAGGGGAAGGAAAAGGAGGAGGTGGGACCATCTTTTCCTACTGCACTCTCCTGCAGTGGAAGGCTGATGACCTTAAGCTATTGAAATGCTTATAATTGTCTCATTATAGACAGAAAATGTAATTAGAAGGGACAGCAATCTTTCTCCAAATTCAAAACACCGCAGTCTATCTTTGAAAGCAATTTTGGCCATTAGCGCAGGTGGTAATGTCCCAGCAATTGAACTCAATCTAATTGCAGTGTCAAATGGCTAAGGAGAAAAAATGAGCTCCCACCCCAATGCCACCTGATACAGCTGTGAGTCCACGGGGAGAACTGGGAGCTCAGGGCAGTGTGGAGCTGGGTTGGAAGAGGGGATTAGAGTGGGACATGGGCACCCATGGGTGGGTACTCACCAACAGGAGGGGCTCTTTGCTGGCTCCATGCTCCCAGTACCATTTCCCACTGAGATCAAGAAAGCACACAAAGCAGCGTGTTCTGCAACTGCAGATGGCATCGATTGTGTTATTTTCGCTGAGGATGAGTGGCTCAACCACATGTTCTCCAGTACAATGAGCTAAATTTACTCATATCTTTGTCTTGCTTTTCCTAGATATTAAAGCGGCTCCATGTCCCGAGATAAAGGATGCTCCCTAAATTTGTCAGCAAAGCTGAAATAGGCATGGGGGAGGAGCTGGGTGAAAGCACACATTCTTTGGTGGTCTCAGCACAGTATCTCTTCCCTCTCTTGCTAGGAAGGGATGGCTTCAGCTAGCTGTGCTACTTCTGAGCACGAGGAGTGGTTCATCAGGGCTTGTAGCAAGTAGGCTGGACAGCTGCTGATAGCACACAGTCATTGTTCTTTGAGGCTTTCAGAAAGCCCTGTGAGACCTCTGAATCCGTGAGAAATGTGGTTTCACATTCCTCAGTGTACAGTCAATAAGCATACAGAGTTCTAGGCTAAATAGAATTATTGCAATGGAAAGATAATAAGTGAAAAATGCTTACCAATGTTGTAGGCTCACAATATTCTCCACAAGGAATGACCACCAGGAAGAGATCCTTCCTCAATGGCAGTCAGCACTTAAATGGGATCCAGGAGAGGTGCAGCCAGGCTCCACCCCTTCCAGTAGCACAGGTGAATTACCTTCACCTGTGCTCCCGTGGCTGACTCATTGCTTGCCTCAGGTGGTCAATCAGAGGTTCAGGTTGTGATTCAGCAATTCCCAAACACTCAGGCATTATGAAGTTGAACAAACTACTTTTGGTGGAACAACATATTGGTCTTGACTTCAACCTCCGGTGTATTTTCTTTGAAAGAATTTACAGAACTCCTCTCTATCATTTATTTACACATTTAATCTCATGTTTTCACATGCTTCTTTATCCAGGGGGTGCTGAGATGCTGGCATAAGCTGCCCAGAGAGGTTGTGGGTGCCCTCTCTGGAGACATTCGAGGCCAGGTTGGCTGGGAGCCTGGGCCCTGATCTGATGGAGGGCAAGGAGCCCATGGCAGGCGATAGGAACTGGGTGATCTTTAAGGTCCTCCCCAGCCTAAGCCAGCCTGTGATTCTATGACACAATTCTATGATTCTTTTCTCCAATCAAAAGCAGAGAATCTGAAGTGCAGAGAAAAAAAAAACAGTTTTTACTTGATCTTAATGAAAAACTGAGTTATTAGAGTTAATGCGGAAAAAGGAAGTTTCTCTATACTGATCCTCTGTGGCTTTTTGTTGGTCTGTGTATCCAGGGATCTACTTTGGGTTCAGCAGAATGGAGTGGGACATCCAACCCCATCTGGGAATGCTACTGGCAGACAGAGGCCACCCTTGCAATGCATTCACTGCTCCTCTGCTAGGGAGGGACTGACATTTCCAGAAATGCTGCTCAGAAAAGCCCGTGCGTGATTAAAGTATTACTATGGGAACTGGTGGAAGGTACCATCTGGTGGTACCTGTCCAGAGCTCATCTGCAATGTGTCTCCATGGGCTCAGTCTTTAAGACATCAAGTCATGACTTCACAGCCTGAAAAAGGGGCGGTGATGGTGTGCTGAAGAAGGCAGAGACTGAATGGGAGGAACTAACAAGAAAAGTAGAAAAGCTAATTTTTTTTTAATCTCCTGAGACATGAAGGAAGATTTTTGCAGCTAATGAATTATTTCTGAAAACACTAGTATTAGCTACAGGCAACATTAACTCCAAGAATCCCAATGAGCAAGCCTCATTTATGCACAGATTTAAAATTCTAATGCATTTTCATTTGCAGTAGCTCAACTCCAACATGACTGGGGGTCTGGAAGGAGGCCAGAAGAAGCAGTCGTGTTGCTGACAGTTTAGCACTAATCTCCTTAGATGCAGCAGTGGAAAGGAGTGGTCAGATCCTACTGAAGCCTGGGGCAACCAATTATTTCAGCAGAGATGCTCCCAAGCCCTTTGTTAGCACTGGAAAAGGAGGGAGTTCGTGGTTGCTGCAAGCACAGTGGTGTCTTCAAGATCAGTTTTGTCATTGGTTAAACAGCTCTGCTGCTATTAGAAAACCCAGAGTAATGGAAGCTCTCATCTTCATACACCGGAGTTCTTGCCTTGTTTCAATGAAACTCCACTGCCAAGCTGGTGTTAAAACCCAGCCAGGACCATGGACTGGAGCACCTCAAGGCATTGGATCCCATCCATAGACGGGAATGTGGTGGCCTGAAATCCCATCTCACAGCTGGAGCTGGGCTTGAAGTTTTCTTTAGCATAGGGAAGGGGAAGGGGCTGCTGGAGCTGGTGCTCATATGTTTGGTTGGCATCTCGGTGGCAGCGCTCGGTGATGAAGGGATGTGTCATCCAAGAGAAAAAGGGAAACAGATGGTAGAGGGAGTTACGGTGGGAGGAAAACCCAATTAGAAGTCCCAGCATGGTTTGTGGTAGGAATATGGATCTTATACCTTGAGTAACAGCCAGGAAAAGAGTGACACCCAGCTTCTTCACCCATGGTGGTGAAAATTCTTGTTTAAAGCAGAGGTTGATACTGGAAAAAAAGCATTTGTGAAACTTTTGAGATTCTTCTCTGCAGGAAGAGAGAGAGTGTGGACAATACAATAGGAGAGATGTTAGACTTAAATCCAGAGTGCAGGATCATTATTCTAATATAGTTTTTAAATTTTGTTTTCCTTTTTTTTTTTTCCTCTGGAAGGATGATTAATATTTGAGACAGCAGCCAGGGAGGTGGAAGTCTGTGATTCCACACTGGGGATACCACCAGCCCCTTCTGCCATAGACATCCTTTGTTTCTGGGGTCATTTGCAGCCCTGTTTTAGCCACCCAGCAGTTAATTTCAAGCATCAGTGAGCATTAACATGAGCTGAAGGAGGGCAGCCGGCACCTCTGGGCCTCACTTTCTGCAAAGTACTTCATTTGTGCCATTTGTAACTCCCTGCAGTGCACAGGGACCAGGCATGCTGTCGTTCCCAGTCCTAATGTGGGTTGTGGCCAGTAAAAAGTGTTACCTAAATTGCAAATCCAAGCTTGGAATTCCAGAAAATATCCAACTTTTGTTTTCCTGTGCAATTCTTGCCTCCCCATCTCCTTGCTCATGTGTTGTGATGGAGCCTGATGGCAGCACCCTGCCTCCAGAGGGAAACCCTGCCCGAAGGCTAGGGAATCAGGTCATAAAAATAAATACTGAAGAGCAGGAGATATGGTGAAAGTCTTGAATTTTTGTTTGTTCTTTATTACTGTGATCCTTTTTTCTTCCCATGAAACTATTCCTTCCTGCTATTGCACTGAATTAGCTTGCTGAATACATTTAAAATTTTTCCTTCTCAGATCGATAACAAATGTTAATAAATAACTCCTCATAATACTCTTATGAAATAGATATGTGTTTCCTCCCTACTGAAGAGTGCTCTGGAACAAAGAATCAGAGTTAAATATAGGACCAGGGCTCAGGCTTCACCATCGTGCTAAGGCCATCAAGTCATCCCTGATGCTCATAATAGCAGTGGTGGAAATGACCGCCCGTGTTTAAAGTTTTTTTGCTTTATGTGAAGTCCAAGAAATGCTGTTCTGCAAGTTTATTCTGGAACTCTATGAATGTATCTATTGCACAGATTACTCATAATGTAGGCATATATTTAAAAAACTGCAAAACAGTATGGGATACTTGCTGTCTTGGAAATCCTCTTCATTTGCCTCAGTACGTCTGGAAAATCTTCTTACAGCTCCGGATCTGGTCTGGTCAGTGCAGCCCCCTTCTTACCTTCCATTCATCTACCCTGGCACCAGGGTGGGAAACAGACACTTGCAATATCCTTCCTTCATTTTCTCTTAATTTTTGTTATATAAATTCTATATATTCTGGAATAGAGGCTCTGAACTGCTGAACTCAGACTGAAATCAACGCTACTAATGAGCTCATTTATATTAATAGGATATCAACTGTTCCTTTTTGCTGGATTCCCAGTGGAACAGCTGATGGTCTGCTTTTTTCCATGTTGGCTTTCTACTTCAACTGAAATGCCTCAAAAATATTTGTTTGCTAGAAAATTTTAGTGGAAGCTAGTACTGCTGATGTGAAAAACAAGAGAATAGGGAAAACCACAGATTCTTCTGGTCAATTAGACCTTTGGAAAGTGGTCTAATCTTTTGTATATGATTAGTCAGCTTGTAATAGCTGCCTTCCAATGAATAGCCTCATGGTTTCTGATGACTAATCCTGAAAAAAAAAGGAGAGAGAGCTATGGTTATGTTATTTGCCATGAGCTTGTATTTTAGACTTTGGACGTTGCTGATATAGCATATCAGCCTGATTCCTTCTTCTTTTTTGGCCTAACTGGTGAGCACCAGCTCTTTGGAGATGATGGATAAGAAAGGCTACATTGGACAACTTATGGGCAAATCTATCTGTGGGGAATTAATCATTTTTGACTTACACCACTAGAAAAGTGCTTATATACTTTCTATTTCTTTGTCTTTGTTTTTTACCTGTGATTTCTTTTCCATTTACTTGCCTCTTTACACTATTCAGAGCTCCAGGGACATCCAGACTTTTCCATTAGCAGGCAGGGCAGTGCATGGCTGGTCTGAGACCGAGAGCAGTGTCACCCCAAACACAGAACAGGTCCCAGGGCTGCCCAGGGCAGTGCAAGGATCTTAACAGCAAGCAGATTGCACATTTGCATAATGATGCAAATGAGTGATCTGATCACAGTGGGAGTGCCGTGTCTTGGCAGACCCTCATTACCATTGAACAATGCTGGAAATCAGCCAGGAAGGTTTGGGAAGAGGTCATCTTCCCATGATAAGCCTTGAGAGAGACGAACTCTCATGGGCTTTGCTTCCCGTGGAGCTGACTGTGAGGGAAACCCACAGCCTTGGTACCATCACCTTCCTCCATGGCTCAGCTGAGTGCATGGTGTGATCCACGCCGTGTTGGCTGTACTGGGGTCCCTGCAATGAGTGGCAGCAGTTTCTGTACAGTCACACAAGCACTCAGATTTACCAAAGGTTTGGAAGGTAAGTGCATGCTTGTGTGGCACTGGAGATGCTTGACAAACTCTACCTCAGACTCCTGCACTATGGGGACTTAATTTCTTAAGGCATTTTTGGCTTTGCCAGTTTCTCATGTTTCAGAAAATAATGTCTCCAATTTATTGAATCATCTGGCTATTAAATCTGCCTGTAAAGAGGAGTAAAAACTAGACCATGAACATCTATGGGAATTCATTTTTATTAAATAATTTAAATTTACACTTTCTCATGCGTGGATCAATCTCATCTGAATGTCCCCTAGCGTTCTTCTCTCTACCGTTTGGAAGAATGCTAGAAGCTAAATCACTGTGCAGTTCATTTTTAGACTAATTATCATTAAGGCATGAAAGCAGCATTTTACATTACATGTTTTTTTCAGTTCAGCAGATAGACCGGTTCATTTTAGCTTCTATTATTGTTAACCACATATCTGCCAACACTACCAAATGCCACTGGGTACAGCAAAGTGTAAGTCTACCTTTTGATGAGACTTGTGGGTTCTTTGTTTAATTATATAGGGATTAAATGGCGTGATGCAAAGCTGTGCAAATTTGTTCTTCTTTTCCAAAGCTAAGGTTGATGCTCAGTGCTTGTATTCCTAACCAGAAACCACAAACTTTCATTGCTGTGACACATTAGTCTCAGCTTCTGCTTGGCTGGTTGCAGATGATACTCTGGGGCAAATTTACCTCTAAATGCTCTTGCCTGCTGAATAATAATGATGTTGCATTTCTTAGTAGCTCAATTTCTTTACAGAAAGGGGGAAGGAAGGTAAGTAAGCAGAAAGAGATGGAATGGAAGATTTTCTCCATATTTTATAAGCAAAGATCTTCCTACAAAAATCCTTGTAAATTATTTAAATTGTTACCGACTTTTCTGAAATGAACAAAATATTCAAAACCTGAACTTTTCCTCATGTTCATTAATTCTGAAGTACCTAAATATCCTCTTTGGTCTTGGTGACACAGTGTGATTTTACATGGAAACTGGAATGTCCCTGGAGAAGGCAGTGACATCTCCAGGAGCGAAGTCTGTGCTGCATCATCGCTATTTTCAGCAGCTCAGCTTCCAGCACCACTCGCCAAGTTAAACTCTGGAAGAACTCCACTGGCTTTATTAAGGAAAGAATTAAAAGTAATATAAAAAAGTGCCTGTGGCCAACGCTCAGCATGCACTTACCAGATCTTTCCATAGCGTATATTTCCATAGTGTACATTTAATATTTGTTTTATGACTCAGTTGTGTGACGTAGAGTGCTACGCAGTGCCATGATACATACTGTGTGGGTCTGGGCTGCTCCTCTTCCCCCTCTGCCCTAAGGGGTGTTGAGAAGAGCTGTGTGAGCCCCGCTGGTGTTGAGGGGTTCCTGGGACTCCTGTGCCCCGACTTGGGGTGTGTGCTCCTTCACCAGATGGTTTTGTTTGATTCATATTTGGGATGACTGGCTGACTCGGTGTGGGGAGGACGTAGGCTTGCTCTGGATGTTCAGAGAAACAGCCTTCATTAAACAGATAGGGTCAGATTTTGTAAAAGGATGGTGTGTAGCGTAAAGAGAAACAAAAAACCTGCCTAGTTTAGCATAAATAAAAATCACAGGAAAATCCATCCTGTTTGGAAGGATTTGGCAGTGAGGTTATTGCCGATGCTCTGGAGTGGCAAAAAGTGCTGCAAGGAACAGCTGGGAGCAGCATGGGCCAGAGGGCTAGGCAAAGCAGAGGGTAATTCCTGTAGCATACTTTAACTTGGAAAAAAATATTTAATAGCTGAAGATTTGGCACACAATAATGAAGCACAACGCCTGAGGAGATAGGCATTATTTTAATTTACTTGATAGAGAAAATCAATTCATAGAGAAAAACCTCCTTGGACAGGATAATTACAGTAATGGATTATAATTCAGGAGCTTGCATGCTCAGGCTGGCAGGCAAAAAACAGAAAATCATTAGCAGAAAGTGGAAGAGGAAGACATATGTTGTAGGAATGTCTCCACTTTCTGGTTCTTCATTTGTAAACTTCCCTTCAAGTTCAGTGTCTTAATCTTATTAGACGTCATTGTCACAGCTTGTAATTGAACACTCAACAAATCATTTAGATTTTTTGGAAAAGATCTAACTGAACTGAGAATGAACACAAGTAAATGAAGAAATATGCTATTAAAAGGCAATGCATGTACCTCACTTGTGCATTTAACCTCCCGCTCTCCATTTGTAGCTCTGGTGGCTGTATAAAAAAAGATTTTCAGTTGTGCATTTCTTAGTCTTTTCCATTGGACTGGTACGTGCAATTTCTCTGCCAGGTTGCATGTACTGCAGAGCCACACAGGGCTGGGTAGAAACACATGCTTACATCTTCTTTTTACACTTTAAAATGGCCATAAATTAAAGTGTTTTAGTTAACTCTGTTTCCATAAACTGGGGGAGTCAGATTGAAGCTTGAGCGACTCTTGCAGAATATTTCAGCATAAGAAACATGTTGTAATCAATTCAAAGAAAATATTCCTGAGCAGTTCAAATTTCCTTTGCTCTGATGACTTTCATTATTGAACCAAGCTGCTGCTTAACCTCATGGAAAAAACTGCAGTGGCTCTATCAAGAGAGTCCAAGCTTTTGCCCCGGGCAGCAGCAAAACAACCTGTTTGCTTCACTTTCACACCCAAAGCTCTTTGTCTCCAAACCTTGGCTGTTTTCCCATCTGTGTCTGGCTCTGCAGCTGCATGCTTGGGAGCGAGATGCCACATCAAGGTGTCTGATGAGGCTGGGAGATGCTCGGTCCCTGAGCCCAGACACAGCCACAGGGGTGAAGGTGGGCTGTGACCTGCCAGGCAAGGGCTGGATCATGCAGGTCTGGGCACCGAATCTGTCAGCCTCAAAGCAGAAGGTGTTGAGCTCAGCACTGCTTTCCTGAATCATGGCTTTATCCGTGAGCAAATAACATATGTCTAAACCTGCTGTCAGCTGCAATGAGCTAAAGCAGATGCTCAGTGCCAGCTGATGGTGGTTATATTTTTGGCCAGCAAATATGACCAGGAAACAGAGCAAATAAAGGCTTTGGTTTATCCATACCTTTTTATTTATTTCTGTAGTCTGTAGTAAGGGACCATTGCTTTAAAATCCTTAGACATTTGGACATATTTTACAAGACAGTACAGTTTCTGAATGTCACACATTGATCACAGTTTCATACTACTACATGCATATAAAGACATTGATTTTTTATTTTTTTTTTAAATAATTTGTTTACGGAAACAATTGGAGAGGTCAATAAACTTCAACGAAGAATGACTAAATCAAAGTTACAAAAAATGTAAGACTCTAAGTACACTAGTATATGGCTAATGTTGCTGTTATCACCCCAAAATGCCAGGGTGTGGAAAAGTTGCTTAAATGGGGAGAAAACATCTGCTGATGCATGCCCCTTGGGTCAGCCCAATGTAACCCAATGAAGGGATTGTGCAAGACGTGCGGGATCTGCTGGGCTGTAGGCAGAGGCATGACACTCTGCCCTTTGTTATATACAAGCTGAGCTGGATTCCCCATTGCTTCCCCACATTGCTCAGTTTAAAACATAACTGAAGTGCAAGGCAATGGAGAAGGCTGTCGTATTCTGCTCTTTCTCAAGCTGGGTCACGGTTGGTTTCAATTTCCAGCTACAAAAGCAACTTGATACATGTGTGCCAGGAGAGTCACGGGAAACTTGCATTTTCCAGTTTTTGTTTGCTGTTGAATATCACATTTTTCTTTTAAGGGGAACCCCATGGCTTTCTTGTCCTTTAGCATCTATGGGTGCCCACCAAGGTTTCCCTGGGGAGTGCTGGTTGGGGTGGCCATGGGGTCAGTGACTGGCAGAGCAGCACAGCTTGAGCAGTTGTCCTGTGCTTTGGCAGAAGGAAGAGCTGGGGCTGTTCCTTGGCATGATGAGACGCCAAGCAGCCGGCATGCAGCACAGACTGCCCGGCATGCCACACTGAGCACGGAGTTGTCACCAAGCAGCACATGCAACAGTGCCTTGGTTAGTGTTTTCTCTCCATTTAAGAACTACTTCACTGGCCTGATAGAAAGCAGGCTTTTTCTGCATTAGTTGGGGCATTATTTTAATACTAATCTAGCTGGAAAGCAAATTTGGTTGGTAGCTGTGGCTGGCCTTTCTGAGTGCAGTATCATGGCTTCAGAGTTCTAAGTAATATAGAGATGCTGCCCCCACCCCAAACACATCAGTGGGGAGTACTTCGATGTGAGAGCAATTCTGTGCACCCACCATCAGAGAACCAGAAAGAATTGGAGAAAATAGATATGTTATCTGTCTGTCACAAGACAACAAAATTGATACAAACAAATCCCAGTGGTTGCATGAGCCTAAGGGTGGCTCAGGAGTAGTTGAAAAACAGAAGGAAGAGGAGATTCTAAATGAAATATAGTGTTTAGAGTGGAACTGTTGCATCCTGAAATGGCCTTAACTGCAGATTTCCAGTAAGACTGGAGATTGACACAGTCAAAGAGAACTGATGGCCCATGAGCCAGTAGTGTCCTCTGGCAACAACCAGTCCCTGGACTGGGTGCTGCCAGGGTTGAACCATGTGGTCCTGCTGTAGAGACAGTCATTTGTGAGTTTGGGATGCTGCTTGTGCTATCAAGCCCACAGAGTGAGCTGACACAGAAGGCTGCTCAGTCAAGGCTGGGATGATAAGGATGATCATCTTCCTCTTGTGTGAAGGATTTCCTTCTTTCTCAGGCTTTCACTGACCTGTCTCTTCCCATTCCCTCACCTCACTGGTTTCCTTCTAGGTGCTGTGGACAGACACCTCCATCCCTGAGGTCATGCAGAGCCTGTAGTTTTCAATTAGCTTTTAACAACAAGAGTCCAAATTCTTTACTGGGCTAAACTGAGAACAGCTCCATTGATCTCAATGGGCTTTACTTGTAGCAGCAAATAATTTGGCATTTCATTCAAACTCAGCTCCCTGGCATCTCACAATGCTCTAGTTTGGGTGGGTCTTTGCACTGAGCCCAAACTGATTATTACTTCTTGAAGGTAGCATCCCTGCAGTCTTCAAAAGACCCCTTTAAAAATGTCAAAAGTTAATCCTTGTTCAATCCTACAGAATATCAATAGTATTATTTCTGGATAAAAAGAAAAATGAAGGTTTCTCTTCTAAGCCTCTAGACTGAAGATTTCTTGTGCGATGAAGCCAGAATCAAGCAAAGCAAAATTCTGAGTAATATTTACAGATATGAACACTTGTGGCACCCTACCGTTGGTGTCAAAGGACACTTATTTGTGGCTTAGGTAACACCAGCAACAAAGGGGATACACATCCTGAATGCAAACATTCAGCTTTCCTAAAGTTTCCTTTGTCTGGACAAGACAAAGTTTCAGTGCAAGAGCCTGGATCTGATCAGCATGGGGTGCAAAACGCATGCTGAAAAATAAACTCTTCTTTGACGGGCTGGTTGGTATCTGGGTCATTTCTGTTTTGGTGGGAGGGCTACCTGCAGGAGTAAATTTCAGACTGGCAAGACTAGAAGCTTGCTGTGGTGTGGTTAAATACGTTCAGACGAACTTAGTGATATGGAAACTGCATTTTGAAGAGATTTATGGGATTTTTTTATGATAGATACAATGGGTTATTGCACTAGTTTTTTCAAAAACAACTGACCAACCAAAAAACCCCACCCAGTTTTAATCATCTTGTGTGTAAATAAATATTGCTGATACATACTCAGATACAAAACAGTTTCTGATGGTTATTCAGGTGTTACCAAGACTTTCTGAATACACTATATTCCCAAATTAATTTGATTATTTCAGATTTACTGGGTATTGTGGTGAGCATATAAGAAAGTCACACAAAGGAGATTGCTTTGGGGTAAGAACAGAAAAAGAGATCAAAATTCCATCTGTGGAAAAAAATTGTCACTGAACAGACTGTTGGGCTGATTCAAGCCAAAATTTGCTGTGGAGTTAAAGGACAATCTGAATCTCTTTGTCACGCTAGACTTTGACAAGCCATGAGATATGTTCTGGATGCACGTTTATCTCATGAAATTTTTATTAAATTTGTGTGATGGTGAAGCTATGAAGGAGCAAGCAAGATCACTAGGTAAGCAGGTACATGGGTGGTCTTCCCTTAGCCAAATCCAGTCCCTTCCTGAATGTGTACGTTCGTTTTTTTTTTTTTTTTTAATTATCTTACTTTTTTTTTGTCAATTTCTTGATTTTATCTGGGACTGAAAGTAGAAATTGCAAAAACCCAGTGAGAAATAAGTCTTGATCCTTCTGTTTTAACCCAGGGAAATTTCCCCTGGATGTAGAAGCTTTAGAGAGAGTTTTGCCTGAGCGTAGCTAGGTCACTGCCCTTGAAATAAGAGTCTGACTTTTCTGTTTTGATTAGAACTGAAATGAGATACTTATCCCAATTCTATCATAATAATTAGGACAATCAGATTCAAATCCTGTCTCTTCATGCTCTCATCTTAATTGATGTAAATCTGGAAAAACTCCACTGAAACCCAGGCTATGGCTAATGCTGAAGCCAGTGGCATTGGCTGTTATGTACCAGTACTGCCATAACTGAGGTCAGTTTGGCCACTTCTTTGTTTCTCAGAAAGTACAACTTAGTTTCCATAGCCAATCTCTGGCTATTTTTACGTACCACAAACAGGAAAATACAAAAACATGACAACATCAGACAAACTTAATGACCTTTCACAGACTCACTTCCAGGAGGGATGTTGCGGGTGTTTTCAGAATGAAGGAAAATGATGACAACAAAAAAGTTAGGGGACCAGCTATGTAAATGAACAAGAAAGCGTATAATATATTATTCTGTAATACAAAAAGAAGAGATCTGACTTGATTGCCCTATTATAAATTTGCTAAAAATACATATATATATATTTATATTTTTATATATATATATAATTTTTTTTTTTTATCTGAACAGAAAAATAGACTACTCTGGAATGCATGAAAGTCACATGACTTTTCCATACATCAGATACTTATAAAGCCAACACAATGGCAAACAGAAGGTACAGAGGTAACTAAAACATCTGTACTTTATTCAAGAACTATTTAAAGCCATATTCTCCCCAAGTGGCTGATCCTAAAGCAATCTAAGGTAACACTTGTTCAGTTCAGTTACCATAAGCAGAAGTGACTGACCAAACATGAGCGCTTTGCTGAAGAAGTTGGAGCCAATTTGGAGCCGCTGGGAAGCCCACCTCCCCGTCTTGCTCCTGACTGAGCTGCACGAAGGGCATCAGTGCCATGCAGTCCCCATCACTCTGCTGCTTTACTCAGTAATTCTACTGCTTGCTTTGAAATGAGGCATTAAGAACTATGGGAGATCGTGTTATGGGGAACTTACCAACAGAGAGAGAACTTGGCTTTAGAGACGTTGTCTTTGTAATGAGTTTTAAATACCCTTGTTGTTTACTATAAACCGTACCAGTCATAATTCTGTCAAGACATAAATATACAATAGGTACAAATATTAACAATACATTACAACTTTACAGAAGAGAATACTGTTTTCCTTAGAAATGTGTATCTTATTAGCTGCAAGGGAAGAAAAGGCTACAGTTTATCACAGCCATAGTTGCCAAAGAAACCAATCGCCTTGGACTCTTTCCTGCGTGCCTTGCACAGACAAATTCCCCGGCATGTGACACTCGGCATCTTGAGAAAGGGATGTGCGTTCCATGGGTTTTCTTTTCCTCTTTATTTCTTTTCTTCTTTTTCTACCTGTATAGACTCTCAAACCTTTCAGAAAACGTGGATTTCACAGGAGACTTGTTTTGTTTTATTTAGTTTTCCATAAGTGTGCTTAGGTGAAGTTTCTAAGAAAAGGCACTGAGAAATCTACTGCAATAAGTGACTGCTGCTTTCCTTTGTTCAAGGCTAAAACTCAAAGGATCCTTGTTTGCTTCCTAGTTAAGAAAACTGCACCCATTCCTCCTGCAAATATATATATTCTATATATATATATATTTATATGTATGTATTAAAAATGGTGTTGATGGCGTAAGATACAAGCAAGAGCAGAAATCACACGTACATAGTCCTTTCAGATACGACGTCTTCTGCAGCAGCAAGTGAAACTGTCGTCTTGCTTGATACAGGATACACAGTAAGTTCACAGACCTGAATGCCACATATCAGTGATTAAACTGCACACTTTAGCTTGATGCAAGAGATATTGCATATTTGCTCCTACTTTGATGAGCTCTGGGAGATATGTGCCAAACAAACTATAAAATGAAATTGTCTTTCTAGTATCTATAGGATTTAGTGAGCACTATGTTTTCAAAGCACTGCCTTTCCTTTTGTAATGAGTACAGATTTAGTCTACCATAGCTTTACGTTAGAGTAGATTTCCCAGTGCTTACATTATATATATGTGTATTATGCACACACACACATATATAGGTACATACTTCATAATCAGACTTTATTTCATTAAAATAAATTAAACATACTTCCTTTTTAACTGGGCACAAAATGAGAGCTACATCTTCATACACAAATAAGAAAGAAATGCTCTTCAAGCATATTATATGCTCAATTTTAAATTATTTGCTTTCTATAAGAAATCTATAGGACTTTGGCTATTCAGACTTAAAAGGTAGATTTTTAATGATACTTTTGAATTTGGCTTTCAAAAGTGACTCAATAAAATGCTACTTTAAAGGTAGGACTAAATAGATGATGTAAGATATGTGTCGTAAGTGAACACACAAGGCAAACAGAGGGCCTTTGGTTACAAGGAGAGTTGCACCAGTTGATTATCAGTTAAAAATGATAGAATCGTTGATCTATACATTTTTTGTCAGTGCCATCTATAAACCAAATACATCAATTTGGATGAAAGTGTGGTAAATACTACACTATATGGCTATATTTAAATATGCTCACTTTTGTGATATGTAAAATATGACTTTTTTTCCACATGAAAGCATCAGCTCTAAAAATATTTAGCTTGGAAATCACTATTACTTACTTTATCAAAAAAATTGTCCCTGATTTTTTTTTTTTTCTTTTTACATTTGTGCTGATGGCAGACATGAATGATCACTGAAACATAGAGGTTATGTTAAGACTGTTCCCGTTAAAATTTCTCATTGCCACTCTATGGCCTCGGAAAGCCATAGAATAAATCAGTATTTAAAGCTTATCTGCTGGAAAGTCACTTTACTTCTTCATAACGACTCAATCTTAACTAGCAGTACGTCAGTTCCTTTAAGTACACTTGTATTTACTATGGCCAAATCCTAAAGTCCTTCACCAGACAAAGAGCCCATTTGGAGGAATGGTGGTTTTGACTGAGTGAAGACAGAGCAAAAGCTGAGGAACCTCAGGAATTGGCCCTGTGTAAATACCCTGGAGAGCACAGTTTGCTCGCACGGAGTTTGAGCAACTCACTGAGTTTGAGTACCTCCCACGTAATTCTCTGCATGACACGAGGCCTCTTCCACTGCCAGCGGGCGAATTCGTGAGGTGGTGGCTCAGGTCTCACTTGCGCATTCCCTAGGGCCTGTCCTTGCAGGAGGCAAGGAGGACGTGTGAGCAGTGCCTCAGGCTGCATCCCACCGCCAGGAGCCCAGTGGGACCACCGCTCCAGCATGCGTGAGGGTTTGTGCCACGGAGAGACCTAGCAAAGCTATCATCGTAACCCATAACAGTTCCTAAAACAGATATGTGCTTATTGCTTTTGTCCGTACATGCTGCATTCACTATTATGGATTACAGACAGAAGTACTGTACAGCTCGGACGGACAGACAGTTACATTCAGGACCAACCAACGGCTTTTTCACAAGGGGAAGGGACAAAACGCAGCGGGCTCGCATGGTTATAGTCTTCCTCCAGCGTGCGCCTCCGCTCCCGAGTCCCGTGCCTCCGCACGCCCCAAGACCTGTTGCATGCAGATAGCTACACGCCCCGGCAGGTGCTCCAAAATAGGTCAGGAAACGCTTATTGACAGAGTTATTTACAACTGAGTTTTACAGTAGAAACGGATAACAACATAAAAGATTACCATCACAGTTATCACAGGACAGGTTGTGACTTGCTACCGGCGTGTAACAAATCACAGTCACGACAGGAGGCACAAATTAAAATAGTGCTTGGTTAAAGTGCTTGATTGTTACACTCTGCTATCCTACTCCAGCATTGCAACAACAACAACGAAAAGTCAACGTAAAGTGCTTTTCCCCCCCAGTATTAAAAACCAAAGACAAATTATTTCCTACACAATTTGACAGAACTTTATTGAAACAATAATATTTTAAAAACCTAGGCTGGTGGCTGCTAGTTCTGTTCACTTAAAATGGTCAAATCTTTTTTTTTATTTTTATTTTTTTTTTTTATTTTTTTCTTCTTTCACTTAAAAATGAGTGGATGCTATTAAAACATCAGGCCTGGTCCTGCTGTCTCTGGCAGCCTCCCTGCACTGCTGGACGCACCAACACGACAGGAGATGCTCCCACCCAACCTCCTCACAAGAGAGAGCACAACCAGGCCCGGGGCGGGTAGCTAAAGAATCCCTCTTTTTGCATATTTATGTAACGCTTGCATATCTTTCACCACGCCACGTGGGCGCGAAAAGCTTCAGACCAACTGGTTCCTCTCCTACGCCAAGGGCGAGACTTCAGCTGATGCCTGAAGTCAGGGCGCGGGCAGGAAGGGTAGGACCGAGGAGCCGGCCATGCCTGGACCAAACCTCAGGGCCAGCTACTGCACTCGGCCATCCCTGTAGGGCCGGGAGCTGCCATGGTGCAGCCGGGAGCCCGGAGAGGAGCTGAGCTCCCCTTCTAACCCCACGCTCCCCAGCTGCGGGAAGGGGGCTGTGATGCTGCCGGAGATCCCTGCTTCTGCATGGCTCCTTCACGCCTTCCCAGCATGGGCTGTGTGTGCCCCGAGGGCCACGTGCTGGCCCAAGGGCAGCTTTCGATTTTAGCAGAGGGTAAGTGCGAGTTTCACTACGTCCTAAGGGGTGTTTGGAGTTAGATACAAGTGGTGCAACTCACCCTGCTGATGTTTCAAAAGAAAACGTCAGGTCCTACAGGATATAGTATTGTTAAACACACACAGAGCATTTTAATAACTGGTTTCTCTAGACCGCTATTTGTTTTAAATGGTTTTCACTTGGATTTTTCTAATAATGCAAGTGTTCCCTGTTACCTTTAGACATAATATCCATCAGAGAAAGCTGTAGATGAGGAACAGCTGCCCTGAAGCAGAGAGCATTGTGTTTTAGATAGCTTTATACCAACCCCAGCAAATTACTCCAGAGTTCATATCTGGCTGCCTTGGCATCCTTTATGGAACTAACGCAAATCAGGTGTTAATATTTCCAAAAGGAGCTCTAGCGTTCAAGGGGAATGGATGGATATTTGGTCACATTGGCTTCACTGGACAACATGAAAGGAGATCAATGTGTGATCATGATTTGCAATCCTTATTTTTGACTGATGTGGGCAATGTCTTTAGAGTTGTTTCAGAGAAGGACATTTTCACAAACCCACACTGGACCTCCCCTCAGACTTTTAGAAACAGATGGCTTGTTTCAGCCAAGTTCATGCCATGCAGAAGCTCTTTTTTTTTGTTTGTTTGTTTTTTTGATTTTTTGTTTTTTGTTGTGGTTTTTTTTTTTTTTTTTTGAGTTGACTGTAAGGACATTCCTTCAAACTTTCAGTAAGTTCTCTTGGAGCCTGTTCAGATGCTTTGATCATGTGTGTTAGCATGTCCTCCACTGCCTGGTAATACGTGGACTTCTGGGGAAATGTGATTTTCTAGTCTGACAGTCTCCTGATTGCCCTGGGTTCTTCCAGTGATACCTTCCATAGAATAAATGCAGTTTTGCCCTATTAGCTTAGGGGAGGTGGGTAAAGCAGCAGCTTCTAGATGGTTCTTCTCTGTTCTATAAACATTGTCCTTTTGCTTTAGATAGCCAATGTTTGTAACATTGTACTTAGGACTCACATTTCCAGGAGGACTTGAATCATAAAGCAGCTGACCTTCATCATCAGTGTCAGCATCTATGTATTTGTGAATACCGGCATCATGGAAGTTGAAAGCTATGGCTGTCTGTGTCTCTGGTGACTTTGGAGGTGTTCTCGCACTTGCGGTTGTGTAGATGGAGGTTTCTGGGCTCATGAGAGATCTGTCAGAGAGTAAGGAAGTATCTGTGACGGTGGCAGCAGCAGCTCCCCTGCTCTTGAGAGTGTCTGGATATATTCTCAGGACATTTGACGCTGGTACTAACGTGCTGGCGTCCTCCTCCATGAAGTTGACTTTCAGAGATCTTAGTTTTAAAGGGTTACTGGCCTTTATGGAGCTTTTTGGACTTTCTATGAAAAAAGCAGAACGGTGGCTGCCTTCAGAGCTTATTTCTGCAAATCTGGCACTGCTCCCTTCTGCTCTGCTCTGCTCCTGAATCACATTAACGCCGCCTTTGCAGGGAAGGGTAGCGAGTGGGCTATGGGAAAACCTCCCAGAGTCAGGGAACTCTGCAGCACAACTTATGAAGCTGTCAATACTGGACATGCTCCTCATGTCAATGATCCCATCGGTGCGAGTTGTCAGCAAAGGCACCATAGGGCCAGGAAGGGTCTCCATTTCTAGCTCTTCCTTTTGCTTTCCAGGTTGACTTGACTCTTTAGTGATAAGGTTTGGCTGTGACTGAGTCTTTGCCATTTTGTTATACATGTCTTCTAGCTGTTGGACATTCAGGTGTTGGGGGCTTGAAGATGACCTAGCTTTTTCTGGAGATCCTTGTTCCTTAGTTTCAAAAGATTTACTAGAGCTAGTTTCAGAGAGTGTTCTCTTGGTCCATTTCCATTTGTTGGGAGATAAATGATTGTCCTGAACTTTATCCTTTTTGGCTATGCTTTCTCCATTCTTTTCAACCACAATGTCCATAAGTTCTATACTACGGGCAAATGCATCCTTCATGTTCATGGAGACGATACTACCATTCCTTTTGGCCCTTTCAAGAGCTTCTCTGCGCTTAATGGCTTTCTCTTGCCTCTTCTGCTCTTTGTAGAACTCAGAGAAGTTATTGACAATAATTGGGATAGGAAGAGCAATCACCAGCACTCCAGCAATGCAGCACAGTCCTCCTACTATTTTACCTAAAAGTGTTTTGGGGTAGATATCTCCATAGCCTACTGTTGTCATGGTGATTGTTGCCCACCAGAAAGAAGCTGGGATGCTCTTGAATTTTGTATCGTCCTCATCCTTTTCTGCAAAAAACACTAAGCTGGAAAAGATCATAATGCCCATGGCCAAAAACAAGATGAGTAAGCCAAGCTCATTGTAACTTCTCCTCAGTGTAAACCCCAAGGATTGTAAACCCGTTGAGTGCCGGGCAAGCTTTAGAATCCGGAGTATCCTCATAATCCGAAATATTTGGACCACTCGTCGTACATTTTGGAACTGAAGTACACTTTTATTGGATTCTGTGAGAAAGATAGTGACATAGTATGGTAGGATAGCTAGCAAATCAATAGCATTCAGTGGGCCTTTGAAAAACTTCCATTTCTTAGGCGAGGATAGGAACCGCAAGAGGTATTCCATTGTAAACCATGCAATGCACACTGCTTCCACATGGGCAAGTTGAGGATTATCTGTTGTCTGCCCAAATTCATCCATGCCTTGTAGTTCAGGAAGTGTGTTTAGGGACAAGGCAATTGTAGATAGTACAATAAACATGATGGAAATGATTGCCAAAATCTGGAAAGGAAAGAGAAGACAGTGAGTTTGGCTCAGAATATATTACATGATCTACCTTCGCATTTCACATGTACCATCACATTAATACACATGGCTGTGCTTCCATTTATGAATTTCTAGACTAATTTAGCCTTTAGTACATGGAAATGCATCCTGAAGTGATTCTATTCTGAAAACTGCTTTGAATTGTATCAGATGCACAGAGCAGATAAAACATCTACTTTGACTCCTGTGCATTTATCTCATTCATTTTCATTGTGTTCCAAGCAGCTAGGATGCCAGAAGGACTGTGAAGCAGTTCACAGCGGGACCTTTTGATTAACTACTAATTAGGTGCCCAACAAAGCCCATCTGGACAACCATCTCTGAAATCTAAGCACGAGAGAATGTAATTGTGAATGCAAGATTCAGTCACAGTGATGTCCTCCCTTTAATGCGTGGCTATGTCTATTATTTTTGCTTGCCTGTGGCTTATTATAGTGATGTGTATATATTTTCACTACATGTCAGTGTATAAGTAATATACTCTTTTTGAACGATTCATCTCTAATTTGAAACTTGACAGTTGTGAAAGACACAAAAAATTTTCTGAGTCTGTCTAAAATATTTTGAGACATGAGCTTTTCTGTGTTTAACCAAATGGCCATCCCAGCTCCTCACCACAACAAGGGAAGAGAGCAAACCCAGCCAGGTGAATGAAACTGCACAACAATGTGGCTAGGCAGGGCAAATCCAGCTAATGAAAAGCTCTGCCCCTGGTAGAAACCAGATCTTGAGAGCAAGAGTGCAAAGAGATTAGAAGGGTTTGCAATGAGAAACCTCTCCGAAAAAAATCACATACACATGCTCAGCTCCTGGGCCATTGACTTTTTGCAGAACTAGAAAGCATGAAATGCTAGATTAGCATGTTTGCAGCATTCAGATGCTGTAGGCAGATTGTCCTTCCATATCTGTTTTAATTCTGTTCTTTCCAGTTTCCCTAATTACGTTTTCTTTTAAAGTCATTTGAGGGAGGTTTTAGAGCTGACAGACAATTTGAGGAATGTTTTTTTTCTACTAGCGGGTTCTTTCTCTAGCTTGTTAATTGGGTAGGAATATGTCTAGTTTCTTAGGTTACTGCCAAAATACAGAAATGATTTCAAAACACACGTATACGTGACTAATGTTTTATGCATTCATGGCAGTGTAAGCTGGTCCCTTATGCTTGCTTTTCTTCCGCTTGAGATAGAAAAGAAGCATAAAATCAATTGCAAAATATGTGTGTGATGACTAAATACACAATATGAAGCAATGAATTATAAGATGTATGACAGGAGTTCTGCATCATGAATTGCAAATCTGACATGCTCTGAGCCCATGTCCTTCCTTGCCCATATAACTGGATAGTAGCTTTCCTCACAGCAATGTCTCTCAGCCAGCTTCACAACACCAGAATATCCACAATAACCACATGGGGCTCTGCACACAGAAATTCTTGCAGGATTTCTCTTCAGACAAATCCAGCACAGATATTCTAGTGGTCAGGAGCTATCAGACTGTTGAATGCACAGTCCCTACAGCAGTACAAGCCTTGCTACTGTACAAGAAACACGCAGATGCAATATGGGTTAGAAACACTTTAATTGTCTCTGGAAGAGCCTCAATTCTTCTCTGAAGCTGAAAGACAGAAGTGTTCTGCAAAGGTCGGAAGCTTTACTTGAATTAAATTCAGCTTGAATTAAATTCAGCTACTGTTTTCGAAGAAAAGTCAGCACACACACCTTCAAAAAATCCAAATTTAAAGTAAGACTTTCAACTTTGACAGTTTGACTTCTGAAAGTGTTCTAAAATCTACTTGCAGGTTAAAAAACCCTTCCTAATCAATGTAACAAAAAACATCTACATTTAAATCACTGAAAATGTAACTTTGATTTGACCATGACACTGCAGACCTAGTAATTTAATCTGAAGAATGAAATCTGACTAGAAACAAACATTAGTTCCATTAAACAGCCTGTTTTCATTGCTTAAATTGGGTTAAATGAAAAAAAGTGAATGGTGTAAATGCCTTCCTCTGCAATGCTGGGAATTTTAGAATGTCATCACTTTCAGTTACTTAATATTTACTAGGAGAAATGCAGGGAAGATTTCCTTTCTTTTTTAAAACAGATTGTTTATAAGAAAGTTTGGTGTTAGGAGTATAAAAATATATTCACTGAAGACAATCTACTGATAGGAAACAAATAACTTCAAAATGAATCTCTACATTTCAGTTAATTGAGTGTTAGAAAGAGGTCAGCAGAAATACAATCTGGCTTATGAGCAATCAGAAGAAGCAACCATCTAAGCTTACTCATGGATTCTGCTTTTATTTGGCTGAAGGATAAGGTGAAAAATGAGGCGAAACTGGTGGAGATATTTTGATAGAGGATGTAATGCTGAAGTGGGGAGAAATTCAGAGAACTCTTTCTGCAGATTAATTTGAGAGATCACCCCCTAAAGACCAGAAAATTTTCCCAGAAGCAGGGAGCCACATTTGCTTTCCTAGAAGGCTCTTTCAGTGTTTTGCAGCAATTTCCTTGTTTACAACTTGTGATTTCTGAAGGTGTTTGGGATGTTTTCAATAGCAGTTTCCAATTTCTTGCTGGGCTTTATCTCTGCCCACTATGCATAGAAGGGCTTATTTGTAGACTTAGATGTACCTAGTGTGTTTTATCTCCTTCGCTTTCAGTGTAAATATTAACACTCCATCTTTATTCAGTGGATGCCATCCAGAAGCAGTAATTGGTGTCAAATCTTGTTTCTTTTGATATACTTTCCTGCTTTGAAGATCAAGGCAATGCCAGATGAACATAAATTTGAAAACTAGGAGATCCGAGGGTAAAATTTGTTTTTAGTCTAGCAGATCTAGCCACGGAGCAAAGCAATAAACAGACAGAGACATTTATCATTTCTCCAGCAAGTTGCAGCGAGATGTTACCTGTATTCCTAAGATAAAGATTTTCCCCTTTGTTGGTCTGCTGCAATCATACATCTTTAGAAGGCTGTCAGGCTAAGAAAAACTTCCAAATGTGGGTTGACTGTCCTCAAGTACTCAGAGCACTTTTCAGTTGGAAAATACCAAAACAACAGAGTATAAATTTATCCAGAAGGCGTTTTAGAGGATCCTTCTCTAAGACATGTCTTCTAGTGTGCACCACCCAAAAACCCACCTGAGGAGCAGCTGTCTGCAGCAAACCGGATCCAGTTGCTGTTGCTGCTGAGCATTAGCAGTGCATTCAGTGGCACAACTCTCTATACCAATATATTTACAATCTTGTATTTTAGATTACAGAAATGACCGTCTGTCTGTCTGGACAGACAGACTTCCTATCAGAGACATACTGATTCTCTGGCACTGCAGCTTTTGTATTTTCCACTGTCAGTAATGAGCCACAGAAAGTGGAAGGAAAGACACACTACCAAGAGTGTTTATCATAGAATCATAGAATCATTATGGTTGGAAAGACCAGTAAGATCATCTAGTTCAACCACCAACTCGTGACCACTCTAGACCCATAACCACAGTGCCCACTAAACAATACCTCTCAGTGCAACATCTACCCTTTTCTTGAACATCTCTAGGAGTGGTGACTCTACCACCTTGTTGGGCAGCCTGTTCCAGTACCTCACCCTCTAGGGATGCTCAGTATGGCAGGCAGCCCTTCCATGTGATTTCCACCATTCCCTCCTTTCTTTGGTCTTCCAGGTTCACTTTTAAACCATGTGCTTCTGATGCCATGTGCCCAGGGCCATTTCTTCTATCAGCTTGGATGAAATAAGCTGTGTAAGTTCCCTTTCTCTGTTTTTGCATTTGCTCTCACATTTCACCTGCTGCAGCACACCATAAATGGTGAATTTCCCCATCAGGTACTTTACTTAGTGGCTCGCAGAGGGTGTTGGACTGACTCTTAAAGACAGCACTGCCTTGCAGTGCACGACTCAGTATGTACAGGCAGGATTCCAGAAAATAGTCAAATAGTGTGTTCTGCAAAGACTTTTACTGAGTGAATCTGTATTGCTGGTATGATTTCTTTGTGGAAGCTGAATAACCCAAGGGCAGGCAGGGCAAGCTTTTGAATGAATTTAAAGCACTTTCCTGGAAGTGATTAGCATGATTGTGCATACAGGCTGGTTATTACACATGCAAATGAGACGTGCAAGCTGATTATGTGAGTAAGTTGCAGAATTTGGTGGGCAGCAAAACTGCGAGTGCTGTCCCACAGATGGGGTAAGTTTCAGGCAGTGTTAGGTTTGGTAATATGCATCTGGTCTTTGCACTGCTAAGAACCCTAACTAAGGTCAAAGTATAAGACTGGAGATTCTCAAAGCCATTAAAATTAATGAGAATAGGCTGTCCGAATCCCGTAGATGGCTCTAAAATCCCAATGTAAGCATCTGAGCTCTATCTGCTCATGGCAACATGCCCTATACTTTTTCTGCCTTCATCCTCAGTAATGAAGCTGATATAGAAAGGAGAAGGGGTGGTGTGTGGGAGAGAGTAGGAGGGTGTTTGAATATAGATAGATTCAATATTCTTGGAAATACGATGAGGAAATTGTTATGTAATCAAGAAGTTCAATAATGGTTTAGTCTAATGCACTTTTTTAGCTCCATGAGGACATGCAGAATAAACTTGGCATCAGGACCAGGTTTCATTCATATGCTCCATTTACTAAGGGATTTTTCCTGCAGCCTTCCCATTTCCACAAGCAAACAATACACTCTGCGAGTCAGACTGCCCAGCTCCCTCCTGCCGTGCTGATGCCAGCCCATGTCTCCCCAGAGACACAGATCATAATGTATTTTGAGCCATACCCCACAGAAACAGATGGAGAGTTCCTTAATCTCCTCCCCACTCTGTGGAGCACGGGGGAATATCACCCACTCATGGCAGGTATTTATTAACAGCTTTGGGAAACACCTCTTCACTAGAAAATGCCTACTTATTCTGAAACTCTGCAGAAAATTCTCACTTCTGATGCCATGATTCTGACCATCGGACTTTCAGGATATCTTTATCTAGAAGGCACTGAGGTCATTAAGAATGGTAACGCATTCTTCTTGGATTGTGACAAGGAGATGAGGATAAAGAGGCAAGACAAGGAAGACACAACTTTCAGTCTGTTCTTTTGTTCTTTTGAAGGATGTTAAGATGCAAATTAAGACCTTGAATCTGCACAACCCCCAACCAAATCTCAAATTCCCCCTGATTTCTGGGGAATAGAAACCTATGCTTACAAGTTGTACCTGATCTGGCACTCTCCATGCCACTTCTCCATCTTGAGACCCATTTCCACCACAAGCTCTGTCCTCTGGAGGTGTAAGACCCTGCACCATCAGCCCACATCCCTGCAGTGCTCTTTGTCACTGTGTGCACAGTCTGGGAGAGTTCAAATGCCTCTGCTCTTCTGTAAGCATTACTGCACAGTATAAAATCTATAAAGCCAAAATCATTTCTATTTTGTTTTGTACTGCCTGAGATCTTAATTTTGTCACTGCCTGACAGAGTGCAGACTGAATACTAGTTAATTCCTTGATTTCAGCTATAGCTGTAGTAATTGTATCTACTGGGAGACTAAGTCTACTTGGTCTGAAAGGGGATACAGTACTTCTGCTGGTTATATGCCAGTGCTTTGCTTACACACAGGCATCCAGAGCTGCTGCTGCAACTGCTGCTGACTAAGCTGAAGTGGGCAGAGAAGTAGCCTTCAGGCATGACTGCCTGGAAATTCCTTAATGCTGCTAAGAACATGTTTAGTTGTCAGAGAGCTATCAAGCTCCATTAAATGATAAATGGTTTCAGTCTTCCTTTTGAGCAAAGCCCAGATGCAAATGGTGCACAGGAGAAGAAAATGATAAATGAATGAAAATACTGAAAAGGCAAACTTCAAAGGCATATGCTGCCTTCAGACATCAGTACAGTAATAGTGCTTGAGAAAGGATGAGAGGGGAGCATCTGTCCTATTTCTGCCACTGGGGAAAGTTAGAAAACAAACGCAGAGAAGCTCAAATTTCCCCTTTTTCCCCTCAGGTTTTAGGTCCCTGAAAGGAAGCTGTAGTGAAAACTTCATGCACAATGCACAGAGCATCCCACCTGCTCTTAAACACTCTACAGGAAACCAGGAAAGCATGCTGGGAAACATGCTGGGTTTCCTCTATAGGAAACCCAGTACTTTTCCAGGGCACATTTATTCAAAACAGTAGTTTGTTTCATTCTCTTTTCTCATAACTTGTACCTCATTTTCTAATTTTCTTTTTCTGATTTTATTTACCTTTTCTTCACACATCCAGGTCACTTTCTTTTCTATGCTTTTTTTATTCCCCCTATCCTAATGCCTTCTGCGATCCTTAGTCTGACATAGCAGAGTGCTAGACCTCAAAATACAATTCCATTTCAATAGGAAGCAACATGTCATAGTGTCCTGTGTTGGTGACCAGCACCTGTCTCAGAGTTACAGCAGCCTTTTATTTCCATGGGTTTTGCTGGCATTATGGCAAGGCATTAGCTGTTATCATAGAATCATTAAGGTTGGAAAAGACCACTCAGATCATCTAGTCCAACCACAAAACCCATGCCCACTAACCATACCACTCAGTGCCACATCTATCAGAGTGGCTCTCTAGACCTCCTCCCAGATAGAACCATCCCTGAAGCTTTGTACTCCTCTATCAGGTACTTCTCCCACTCTTGCTTTCTCTCTTGCATTCAGTAACCAATGGTTTGAATGCAGAAAAACAAAAGAAAGTCAATTCCTAAGCACTCAGCAGCACTGAATGCCTGGGAACTGCTCCTTAAGGTCCTTATGTGGTTCAACTCTGCACCAGGAAGAGACAACACTCATGAATAACTCCCAGTGTCCCAAGAATCTGCTCAGCCTCAGTCACTGTCTTCAGGGGCTGTTGAGATGAAAATGTTGGGGTTCACTGCTGTAGATGTGGGAGGTTTTATTTAATGGTTAAATTGAATCAGGAATGTGCCAAGATATAGCATGAAATCAACTAAATGTAATTTAGCAAAAACTATTAGCTTGATTGCTAAACCAGCCTTCCTCTCATGAATATGCATGAAAATAATTGATATTAATTCTTTTTGAATCTAAGGCACATTAGTCCTGCATATTACAGTGTGGAATCTTTTGGAAGACTGAACCTGTTCCACTGCTACTTCCTCACCAAAAGGTATAATTAGTTTTGCTGCAGGGAGATACCCTTCATCATTGATACCATCCTGGGTTGTCACATAGCAAGGAAATTAGAACAGTGCTCCATGTTTTGTCTACAAGAAAATGGTGACCTGATCAACAATTTTTCCAGAAATGCATTAGGAGAAGCATAAATCTGTTACAAGCATCAGCTGTGCTAATGATATGAACAGACAGGGAAGCCTTCAGGAGCAGTAAATCCCTACAGACAGAGTGGAAATATCCTCAACCCATTGAGAATGTTTGACACTAACACAGGGTGGAGGTACTGCTGCTTGGGGACTGGCTGCCATCAGTCAGCAGGTGGTTTGCTCATCACTTCCTTTGTACTTTTTTTTTTTTGCTATTTTTTCTCTTCTCTTCTCTTCTCTTCTCTTCTCTTCTCTTCTCTTCTCTTCTCTTCTCTTCTCTTCTCTTCTCTTC
>JAOWBP010004554.1:6533752-6544438 GCA_028571105.1 Tragopan temminckii
CCCGCTGCCCGGAGCGGGGACGGCGGCTGCGGCTGTCGGGGTGCCGCCCGATCTCTCCGCTGCCTCCGAGGACGGCGCGGCAGCCCGCGGTGTTCTCCCCGCGCACATCGCAGCGCGCACCCCGAGGCGGCGGCGGGCAGCGCTGCTTCCCGGCCCCGCGCCGTCCTCTCGCTGCGGCGGAGCTCTTTCCCCGTTCCTTGCTCGCGTCACGGAGTTTCTCGGGAGCTGCGGTAGCAACAAGTTCCTGTCGCGTCCTTGCTGCTCCCGGCTGCACGGCTCGGTCCGTTTGTGTTCTCGGCGGGGTGGTGCTGTGCTGGGAGCGGTGATGGCCGTTCCTCGTTGATCCGTGGGTTGGGGATTTTCTGTCCTTTTTCTGACGGGTTAAAGGCAAACCTGGGAGGAACGTCATAGGGAACTGATAGGCAGCGAGGTGTATCAATAGCAGTGAAATGAGATACCTGTGTAGAAGGCCCGTGCCTGCTTTTAGGATGGTATATTTAAAGAAGTTCTTAAATTCTGCCAGCGACGTACAAGCACACTGCACGGCTGCTCTGTCCGTGCTGACAGATCATTGTTTTTTCATAAATCTTTTCAAAGTGAGTTTTAATAAAACAGCCGTGGCTGTGATGAAGCAAAGCATTCCCCGATTTGTCCATTTATCATCTCACGATGAGATATCGTGATATTAAGCAACTACTCTGTGCATTCAGGAGCTGACAGCTGTCATAACTTAGCCAGGTGAGCATCACATCCTGAGGAAAGTTTCAGGAGCAAATGGGTTTGATTTTTTTCTGCATGTACCATTTTCTGATATTGGCTGAGAATTTCATTTCAGAACTGCTCTGAAGTATATATCGTAGAATCATAGAATGGCCTGGGTTGAAAAGGACCACAATGGTCAGTTCGTTTCAACCCCCTGCAATGTGCAGAGTCGCCAACCACCAGACCAGGCGAGATAACAATTCTTTGTGATTACTTTAAGTAGACTCTCTTTGCAGATTTTCATAACGTTTATCATCAGTCATGATTTTGCTGTCAGTCAGGCAACATCTGAGGTAGTTGGTGGCAAAATTAAAGTATTCATGGGTTGAAATTAATTTGGGGTGTGATGACCATAACTCTGCAGAGTCGGAGCAAAATAAAAATGTGTGCTTTGTATTCTGTAGCTCACCAAAAAGCACTGATTTGTTCTGAGGACATACAAAGTTTCAAAAATTTTTTAACATTGTGTTGTCCAGAATCCTTGCCGGGGTTCCTTATTCTTGAGAGTTCTTGCAGATGTGGCTGGAACCATAGAGCAGATTTGTATGTTGGTTACCGTGTGAGCTGAAATTGGTTTCTGTGGCTTTATGGCCCACTGTACTTCTGGGTGCAACAACCAAATATGAAGTTCTGTGCAGCATCTCTTGACAGCAGCACCCAGCTGGAAGCAGCCATCTGAGTGAGCATTCATCTTCGTTGGTGATCGCCTCATCACTTTCTGGTTTATTCTCTTGCATTATGTTTGGAGCTGCCTGGTTTATGTGCACATCTGTTAGCTCCCTCTATTCCTTCAGATTTTACTTTCAAATTTTAGCCTTTCATCAACTTTCTCTAATTAATGACCCGTGCCATTGCTTCTGAGCTGTTCTAATAGAGTTTCCTCTCCTTGAAGATTTCCTTATTTGTATTTAGAAAGAACAGCAGCTTTTTCTTCAATGAGTGCTGGTTTTGAGGTGCACTTGTCCTGCCCAGATGCTATAGAAAAAGATTTGTTGAAGAAGAAGGCACTGCTCAGCTGTGCTTTACATGCTGTGTAAATAGCCTCAGGTCTATAAAGTTTGAAGCGTTGTTTATCTTTATTGGTGCAGTGTATTTATTTACAGTTCAGTTGTAAATAGTCAGGTATTGTTGTTAATGCTGTTGCAAAAGCCAAGTGCTTTAGGATTTTGTGCTATATATACAGAGCTAGTGATGTGCATTTTTCAGCTCTATGTTAGGAAATGAACCATCTCAGTAAACCCGATGGAATTTGTGGAGATGTGTTTTTGGTGCTCCCAAATGAGTATGCAACAAAAGAAGGAGGCTCTGCCACCATATCCGAGTTATTTAAAGTTTCTTTAGAAAAGGGTGGAGGAAGGGAGCTTTTCTGAAGTGTATTTTGCCCGGCTGTGATGGATGCACAGCAGTCTTCCCCAGTCTGCAGCAACAGGTGGGAGCGTGGCTGGACCAGCAGCTGCTCTGCTCTGCCTGCATGCTGCAGATAGGTGACTGTAGGTGTGTGCTGGGCTGGGCTGCCCCAGTGAGAGAGTACAGTGACAGAGGGGACAGTCAGTGAGCGCTGTGTGTCCCACGGGTGGTTGTTTTGGTTCTGTCCGGTCCCACCTTGGGTACTTGCATCCTTCGGTAGAGATAGAGCTTGGGCTTTTTTTGGTCCCTGTCGAATGCATGCATTTCAGGGAACTGTCCTGCTTTGTGAACAATTTGTCTCTAATGAGGAAAATTAGTCACCCTTGCTATGCAACTGAAGGGGCAGCAGCTGTTAAGGTGCCTTGTGTTGTGAAACATCCTGTTTCAGAATGAATTTTTTAGTTTAGATTCTCGTTTTCTGTAGTAAAACTCTTTGTTAGATATTGTCTATGACACAATCTTTAGCTGCTCATCTCAGCCTGTAATCTGTGTCCTGATGGTTTTGTCTGGTGTCTGTTTCTCATTCCCCTCTGCTCTTGTACCTAAAAAGCCCTTTTCTGCTGCTGGCAGTTCATGAATGGGTGCACAGAAAGGTTTAATGAGATATGCCTGCAAGCTGTGATAGGCAGCTTAATGGCATGTGGTTACGTAGCTCTCCAGATGTGCATGTCCTAGAGAACAGAACACCTTCCCATATTCTGCTACTGACAATGAATAAAATATATTTCTTTGAGAACTTGGTCTCTGTTGTGTTTTCAGCTGGCCTCTCAGTGTTCGGAGCACATCTGTGCTAGATGATTGTGAGATGCCCTTTTTCCAAACCTGATCTTTGAGCTCCAGGTGCTGCCCTTCAGTGATGGGGAAGGATTGGTTCTGGTAGGGGCTGGGCTGTGTGGTCCCTGGGACACAGGGTAGCAGCACTGTGTTGCATCTGTCTGCAGCGGCAGTTCTGAGGCCTCGTTCTGAGTGTGTTTATCAGTTACTTAAAGTTTGCCAACAAGTCATCTCCATCACCCACAGTGGTATGGTGCACTGCAGTCCTTACAATAGAAAGCTCTATCTCCATGCATTTTTAAGCCTGCCACATCTTGCTCTGTCACTTTACGCATGGAGAAAGATTATTCTTTTCCACTCCATGAACTGTATTGTGCTTGTGGACTGCTGTTGTCAGCCCCAGCTTGTCAGCCCCTCCTCTTCAGCATACATGAGCCCAAATCCATCCATGTTTCTTAGAGGATATACTTTTCCAAAGCAAAATGTTAACACTCTCTGTTTCCTTCTAGGGATTCTCCATCATAAATACCCTATTCACAACTAAATCCAAATCTCCACTGTCTGGATCTCCTAAAGGTACAGGAAACTTACTTAAAGCATTCAAGTTTCTTACCTTTTACTTGCATTATATTGGGGAAAGCACGTGTTGTGGTAAAGTGTGATTAACCCCAGGAAGTGTCTGTTTTGTGACCCTCTGGCTTCTATGTGCAACACTTTGACAATTACGATAAAGGAAAAAAAAAACAAACGTGAAAATCTGAGGATTATCATGAGGATAATAGTGAGACAGCACTGTTTCAATAAAATTTAAAATACTGATGTCTGATTTAGCAAAAATAAGTAGACAAAGGTGGGAAAGGAGCAAGTTATGTGATTTACTGCTGCCTGTGATGTTATGTGTAACACGTGAGTTTGTTCATCTGTCTGTCAGTCATAGTTAGCTTGTCAGTCCTAGCAGTGTCACGAGTATTGTGTAGGGGTCGGGTGATTTGTTGTAATGGTTGTCTTGAAATGTTTGAAGTAGTTGTTAACCTCTGATTACATGGAAAAATCACCTGAGATAGCAGCATCTTCATTTCTCCATTCAGTGAGCTGGCCTAAGTAGGTTGTTTTTTCTTGAAAGGTTTGGTGTTTGTAGAGCCGTTATAGAGAGCATGTTATGCTGAGAAAGCATTGTAAACTCTTTTGTTATCCACAAAAACCCTATAATTGAACGTTCAATTAGGTGCAGTAAGTTCTTTTATCCTGGTGAAGTATTTCACACGAACCAACATCAGTTCCATAAGCTACATGAGTAACTGCGAAATTAGAAACAAAGTCCTAATTTGCTTTGTCAGAGCGTACTTCGATGTTGCTTGTAGGAAGGAGCTAAATGTTTTTTAAAAGCAAACAGTATAGAATCATAGAATGGCCTGGGTTGAAAAGGACCACAGTGATCATCCAGTTTCAACCTCCCTGCTGTGTGCAGGGTCACCAACCACCAGACCAGGCTGTCCAGAGCCACATCCAGCCTGGCCTTATATATTTGTATATGCCAACTTCTAGCATGTGATCTTGTAAATTAGTGCATAGGGTCTAAAACTGTGAGAAATCTGTAAAATGAAGCTTTACAAATCACCAGATGTGTTAACAGCCAAGCAGTGAAGGTGAATGTATGAAACAGTGCCTAAATCCAATCTAATCAACTCAGAAATAGTTGTGAATGGGTGATAACTTGCTGGATGTTGATTACGTTTTTTGGTTAGAATACAAAAACATGAGATTGGTGAGTGAAGGGGAAATCAGAGAATCACAGTGTGACAATGATGTACCAGTTGATATAGAAAGAAGCATTAAGCGTACTTAATGCTGACAGGTTAAAATGATACATCAGTTGGAAGAGTTTCATTGTCATAGCATTTTAGCTGTCTCCCTGGTAATAAATTTCTGTTCAGCTGTGGAAAACGCCTAGCATGCCCAGCTCTCCAGCTACTTGAATGTCGTGGGGATAAACCCTGAACTGTGGGGTGTTCTGCAGGTTTCAGATTTCTGTTCCAAGTAAAGATTCAGTTATTGATTCCTTAAAATTTCAGTTCAGTTAGATACTGCTGCTGCTGCTTCTTCCACCTTTAGAAAGAGTCATGGAAAGGAACACTCACATGATCCTGTTGAGCACCTTTTTATTTTCCTTGTTATATTAATAGTTCCAGAGGCCAAATATTTGTACAGTAGTTTTGGTCATCAAATCCTGATTACCAATGTGTAATTGCAGAGTATTTTGCAAAGAGTAGGTGGGACTATTGGAGTCTTACGGATGCTTAAAGCATGCTGTGCTGAAACCTGCGGTACCTGACTCCTCTGGAAGTCTTTGGATTCCCATCCCAGAAGGTACAGGAGGGCTGAACTCTTCCCGTTTTTGACTTGTCAGGCTGGAGGAGGGTGTGTGGTGAGTTCTGGGAGGTGTGCTTCAAAGCCGTGTTTAAACATGGCCGAGCAGCTGGACTGTCAGAGAAGCTGGGCAATTGTTCCCACGCTGAGAACAAGCATGTGGTGAGCGATGGATGTGTCTGCAGTGACTTTTTTTTGTCTGCTTGTGGAATGTGAACAGCTGAAGCCTATTCTCAGTTGGGTTGGTTTCCAAAACTTTGTTGTTTTAAGCACTAGGATGTGAGCTTAAGTCTTCAAAGATTTTGTGAATAATGCCTGAATTGTTTATCCTGAATGTTATTCTAATTAGAGGTGTTCAAAAAGAAGCTTTTTTGGACTGGATGCAGATGACTTTCTCTCTTGATAGAGTGAGCTCTGGATAGAAAATAGTCCAGACTGTCCTGGTGTGAGGTTCTTCAGTATTCTGCAGTAAATATAGCAAGTGAACTAATAATATCCGTGTTGGGGACATACTTTCTTGGAATAAAAAAAAATGAGAGACCAACATGAATGTTTGCCTAGTATCATGAAATAGGATGAAGGGAAGAATAAGTTGTAGAAGTTAGTAACGTTTTTAAAGCTGAACTACTGAGTGTAGTGTTCTCTCTTTACATAGAATAATGTTGGATTTTGCTCTAAAGCAGATATTGACATCCTTGAAACAGTTGCTGTGAGTAGATGTCTGTGGTTGTAGAATATCTGTGCTGTTCTGTGGATATGCTGAGAGAATTCAATTTGTGTTCTGCAGTAGTGGCAGTTTTTTTGCATCCAGGAGACTGAGACATATAGCAGAATGGTGACTTAAAGTATCCTGTGCTAAGCTGTTTCTGGAATGAGGAGTTATGCTTTTATACCATTTTGAATCGCCATCCACAGTTTATACAATTGCTTTATGAACCTACAAAGTGAGTTTTGAGAAAAAGAAATGTAAGAGGTGGACTTCACTACACCATGAAAATATTGGAAAAATCGAATACAATATACAACAGAACTCATTTGTGACCTGACAGTGAAAGCTGAAATGTCTTTATGTGCAAATTTTACATAGAAAATTGCAGAATTGCTGTAGAATTAAAATATCCAGTGATAGATTCTACTTAATACAAAAGACTTTTGCAGATTTCTAGCCAGATATGGATTTGATGAGATGCTTATTTAGCAGAGCTTTGCTATTGAGAGTATATGATTCTTCTCTGCATTGTGTGATAGTTGACCAGAAAACCACTTTAGTATACATATTTTTGCAATAAACACGATTGCAAGTAAGTGGAGAATAATGTCTTGCTTTAGAAATGAAGCACTTCTAGGCAGAGCTCTGAGAAAAATGTTTCAGACTTTCTTTCCAGTGTGATCTGAAAAGATCCTGGTGTTACTGACTTCTAAACCAAAAATTTTGGTGTTCCCAAAACGTGGGGATCACAAATTTGTAAACTGTGGTTAATTTGAGGGACGCTGTGCTTCAGCTGTAAATGATCATTCACTTCTTATAGGACTACAAGATTACGTGTTTGTTTGTGGCAGTTGTTGTATTGTATTTGAATATGTTCAGAGTTTCTAGTTATGCTTCTGGGAATGAAACTTAGCTATTATAAAATGATCACCCCAGAGTCTTAGTCTACATACGTTTGATCTTTGTCTTTCAGTTTCTTTGAGCTCCTTCAGATAGGACTCCCCAGTGCCCTTTCCACAGTTACAGTGCACCTAGTGCACACTTTGATAGTCAAATATTGCATTTACTTTGAGTATAGGGAACGTATAGATCCTGTGAACTAACAAGGTCTTCTGAAGTAATTTTCCTGTCTAGTGAAAAACAAAGCTATCCAGCCAGCAGTGTGGTAAGCCTGATGTGTTTATGGTAGTTCTTCAAAGCTAAAATATTCCAGATGGCAGATTGGTTTGTATGTGTTGTTTTCTGTAGCTTTTTTCTTACCAGATAAAATCTTTGTATGAGTGTATTACTCTGAGTTCTCCCCTCAAAATTGTCTTTCAGTACCAAGCTAAAAGCTTCAGTCTGACTCACTGCTGCTCCTCTTACACTGGGAAGCCCATTCACAGGTTCAGAATTTGAGGCTTACTGAGCACTTGTGGAGTTGTGTTGCTACTAATAGCTCCCCGGTGGTATCTGGAGCAGTGATTTCACTTGTACCCTTCATCTGTAATTATGTCAGGGGGAAAAAAAAACAACAAAAACCTTTGTTCGATGCCCTAATAAAGTCTGTGGCAGATGAGTGTGTGCATCCATGTGTGTGCGTTTGTGTGCAAAATGTATTTACTTGGCTGTGAAATTTATTTTGAACAAATTGATATGTGGATAGTAAGTGGATATGGACAGCTGAGCTCTGGCAGCAATGATAGCCTCAAACTGGCAACCTCCTAGTGTATATTTAGGTTTAACTGTCTGAGCATGAAGATAATGTTGCATCCATGTGTAACAGAAATCTAACAGTAATTTGTCAGTGGAGGAAGGACCTATCACAGTATTTCACTATGCCTGCTGCAAGTGCATTGCTTGGAGGTGTTTTTTTCTTACATGAACATGTTGCCTATGAGCACACTCAACCCTTGTTTACAGGATTGTAAGGCTGAGTAACTCTAAACTGATAGCTTGGAACTGTGACTGACACTTCATGACACGAGTAGAAGTATCCTTCAAAATGTGTGTCACTTACAAAGTTTATAAGCTCTTACATCTTCTTTTTTCCACCAGTAGCTACTTCAGCATTTTTCTGCTAGACATCAGTTGTGTTCCCTTGTAAATGATCAGGTGTTCTCCTTAGTGATCCTGGAAAAAAAGCAAAAGTATGTGTTTATAAAAAAAAAAAAAAAGGACGTGTTCTGAAGAATTTCTCCATAAAGAATACATTTGTTGCTTGCCCTTCCAAGTTAAAAAAAAAATTGACTTGAAATAGTAAGAAGTGTAATCTGCTCATGCAAGTTGCTCTATGCTTAATGTATAAGCAGTGGTTATCAGTTTAAGTAACAGGATTTGTTTTGTAAGGTGACTCAGTGTTGTAGCAGAGTCAGGAAGTTAAATAAGCAAACATAAATAAGACTCTTATACTACTTTTAGAGTTTAGAGATTGAAATGTGCTATTAAAACTGAATGTCTGAGAGACTGCATACCAAGTGGAAACAATGACTGCTTGATTTAATGCTTTTTTCCCCTTTTCCCCTTTTCGCTAATTGAGAAATAATTTCTGCAGATCATTATTTAGAGAATACTAAACATTCAGTATTAACTTTTCTCCTTCCATCTTTGTTTTAGGTCAGCAATTCGGTTCCATTGCACTGAGTTTGCCTGCATTCAAAACTGTTTGCCTACAGTAACTTGCTCTGGTTGGAAGTGAACATGTCTCAAGTTCAAATTCAGAATCCTTCTACTGCCCTTGCAGGGAGCCAAATATTGAATAAGAACCCGTCTCTTTCACAGCCACTGAGTATTCCTTCTACTACTAGTTCTTTGCCCTCTGAAAATGCAGGTAGACCTATCCAAAATTCTGCTTTACCCTCTGCATCTGTTACATCTACCAATGCGGCTGCAGGTGAGATTGAGTATCTATTACTAGATGTATATATTTTTGATGTCTTGAACCAATGAATGTTGTAGAAGTAATACTTATTCAATTACAGCAGCTTGTAATGTTTTCTCCACACTGAACGGAGTCTGTCTGAGACAGACAGAGGCACTCTTTTGCACAGAGGTCTGTTTGTAATACTGAAAAATACTTAACGGTTTCGTACACTGCTTGGAGGTCCCAAAGTTCTTCAGGGAACGTGCTGTTGCTGTTTTGGCTAATGACCAGAAGTGTCTAATCCAGTGAAAGTATTTCTGGGGGGTATTGATGCTAAAAAAAATGTAGGATTTTTATTTAAAATGTTTGTAGATTCCATTGCTACCTGCTCATTTATCTGTTTTTATGTAATCTTTCAGCTCCTTCTAACATGGCAAACCCCAAAGAGAAAACCCCAATGTGTCTTGTGAATGAGTTAGCCCGTTTCAACAAGATTCAGCCTGAATATAAGCTTCTGAGTGAGCAAGGTCCAGCTCATTCAAAGGTACCTATTCATATAAGTGTCTTGTTTCTCTTCTTCATGCTTTTGTAGTTTTTTAGTGGAAAGCAAAATATATACCTTTACTTGTAAATCAGATGAACTTGAATGTCCTAATTGTTAGGTATTTGGAAAACAAGGATTTTAGTATATATATTTTTGATGCCTGAAGTACAATGCAGTTGAACAGTGCTGAACATTCATCTGGTCCGAAACAGATTAGCAAAAGAATCTTTGGTCCATAATGGTGGGGATTATGGAAATGTTTAGGACAAGCCAGCACGTGGTGTTCATCTGATATCATTGCAATCTTATATAGTGTGTTAAAAGCCCAGTAATGTGCAGTTTGTTTAGTGTTCTGTTTACCCATAGAGAGAGAATTCCTAAGGAATGCAGTAAATATAGAAGCAATTTGTGTTACTTCAAAGAACAATGAGGATGTGAGTTTTAACATTATTAAGTTTTTTAATTCTCATTGGAGGTCTCTATTGAAAGGTCTGCTGAGGTCAAGGCATACAAGGAAAATCAGCCTGGGCTGCATCTATTTAATCTGACACCATCTCCATAAGGTGTTGTCTGAAACAGTGTTAGTGTTGTACGCTAGAGGAATTGCCTTTGATGTGGGTAATGCTGAGAATTAATATCTTTCAACCCAAACATGTATAATGTCAGCTTCAATGTGCAAAGCAGGCAAAGTTTGCCTTTGCAAAAAGTAATGGAATAACATTTAGAGCATCTGTTCACTTGTTTTCATTCTGACTGAAATTAAATTTCATTTAATTACCAGAGAGACTTTGGCTTTCTGTTGTCTGATTAATTTGTGAAAATTTAGGGCAATATATATCCTTCCTTATTTCATATAAAAAGAAGTATCACAGCATTGCTCTATAATCAGACAGGTTTGTACTCCCTTGGGGGCATGCAGGAGGTTTTCTGGTGCAATGTGAACTTATTGTTCCTCAAACTACTGGTAAATACAGTTTATTAAAAAAAACTAAGGTGTTAAAACAGCAAGTTGTTGGGGAATAAAGTCTGATATCCAAGGCAGCTGTTCTGATGGATGTTGACATACCATCTACCCCTGTTGAGGTCACCTCTGTATGCATTGCCTCTTTTGTTTTACAGCCTGTATTATCTCATGCAGTATGCAGGGTAGTGCTAGCTGCAGTTTTGTGAAATTCGTAGTTAAGAAATCAGGGATATCCTGTAGGTGTCCCAAATGTTTAAAATGTGGAGTTGACATAGTAGTTAAGGAAAGCATTGGATACTGTCTTCTTGACTTTTGCA
>JAOWBP010004554.1:6544538-6567299 GCA_028571105.1 Tragopan temminckii
CATGCAGGAGGTTTTCTGGTGCAATGTGAACTTATTGTTCCTCAAACTACTGGTAAATACAGTTTATTAAAAAAAACCAAGGTGTTAAAACATAAAGTTGTTGGGGAATAAAGTCTGATATCCAAGGCAGCTGTTCTGATGGATGTTGACATACCATCTACACCCGTTGTGGTCACCTCTGTATGCATTGCCTCTTTTGTTTTACAGCCTGTATCATCTCATGCAGTATGCAGGGTAGTGCTAGCTGCAGTTTTGTGGAATTCATAGTTAAGAAATCAGGGATATCCTGTAGATGTCCCAAATGTTTAAAATGTGGAGTTGACATAGTAGTTAAGGAAAGCATTGGATACTGTCTTCTCAACTTTTGCATCAGTAGAAGGCTCACAGTTCCATGGAAGACAGTCTAATAAATGTTGTAAATTCTGAACCCACTCATAGTAAAAAATGTTTTCTATTTCTCAGGTGTTTACAGTGCAGCTGACTCTTGGGGACCAGCACTGGGAAGCTGAAGGAACTAGTATTAAAAAAGCGCAACATGCAGCGGCTGCCAAAGCCTTGGAAGGGACAAAGTTCCCTAAACCTACAGCTCGTCCATCTCGTAGTGAAGGCAAGAATCCAGGTATATAATGTGGAATTTAGCTTTCTGGTTTTAACATATATGTAAAGTTGCGTAAGATGAATAAAAACGGTGATGCTGAAATTATGTTCTGTATATTTAATAATAGCAATAGTTGGGTTTTTTGAGAAAGTTGAGAAATTTTGATATTTAACCTTTGATCGTGGTAGGCATCATAAAAATTCAACAAAAATTAACAAGTTAAAAGTACAGATTTTTTTTTCATCATGTCACTCAGGCTTTTGAAGAACCTACTGCTTAACTTGCTGCAATGTGTTGTATTGCTTGGTGGAATCTTTGAAAAGATTTTTATCATAATCTTAAAAAAAAAAAAAAAGAAAGCAACTATCAAGAATTCAGTCACAGCAAAGAATAATATTTTTCATAGCTGGGTGAATTTGGCAATTTTTACAGGATAGTTCAGGAGCTTGATGATAAAGATTTCCTTAAAAATTTAAGTAAACTATTAAATTTGTGTCCAGCAGTTGATTCAGAGCTTTGGAAGGTGCTTCATTTGCATTTCTTTAAAGAGAAGTAGAAGTGGAGTTGTAGAAAAGCATTTAAGTTGTTGCAGTGTTTAGTCAACTTCTTATTTTCTAAGATTGCTTTGAGGATGTATCTAGAATGTGAAGTAGCTTCTCATCTCAGCTGCACATGTGATAACTTTGCATGTCACTTGAGTTGAAAACTCTCTAAGGATAGCATTATTCCATTCAGCAAAGGGTAAAACTCTAATCTTTAATAGCAGTCGTATTCTGATCTCACCTAAACTCTTTCTTTAGAAACACTCGGTACAGCAAACAGGAAAATTAGAAATTAGCAATTACCTATTTTTTTTCTATGAATCTGTTCTGTAATTTCTTTTTTTTTTTTTTTGCAATTGGCTTAAAACTTTTCTTTACATTTATGTGACTGTTCTTTATCAGATGAGAATAGTCAGTCAGTTACTCATCCACATGAAATTGGCACTGTGAAAAATGTTTAGAGCCACCAGCAGCAATATACCTTCCTTGTCAAAAGGCAAGTTGCAGTTTGTAAGGGAAGAGTCATAAAAACCTTCATTAGTTGTTGAATACAAGAAGAAATACTCAATTGTTCTCAGTAAACAACAGAAGCAGAGGATGCCTGTTAATTTCAAAAGATATTTTAGAAAAAAATTGCTGCTCTGCACAACATATTAGCTATGCTGTAAAAATCAATCTGTAGCTTAACAAAGCTTCACCAAATAAAAGAATAAATATGTATAAGAGAATTGGCACAGTTGATCTAGGCTTGTAATTTAATGTGCACCACACATGTATTTTCTTTGAGTTCTGAATATGAAATGGCGAAGTTTCTCTGCTTGGAGACAGGATGAGAGCTTGTATTGCTGCAGTCTCTGGTGGCAGTTGGACAACTCTTTATTTCCTTTTTATTTAGACAGTGTAACCCCCACAGTGGAGTTGAACGCGCTTTGCATGAAGCTGGGAAAGAAACCTATGTATAAACCTATTGATCCTTATACGGGGATGAGATCCACTTACAACTACACAATGAGAGGTGGTACTTATCCTCCACGGTATGTACTGTATAATTTTTGGGCTTTGCAGGCTATTGTTTTCGAACTTCTGCTCTCTTCATCTGATGTCATCTGAAAACTATTGAAAAATGCAAGTCTGAGGCAAAAAGGTCTTGATAAATACACTGTACCATGTAAAACTCCAGTTTGTCTTAACGGTTTTGTCTTCTGGGGGAAGGGGAATGTGAAGGAACTGAACCAGGTGATGAAGTGTTTCAAAGGACACTTGGATATATTTGACTTCATGAAGGGTATACCTAATATTTCTTGCATTTCCTTTCTGTGTAGAAACAATTAGATGGTTGTTTTTTCTTCAAATTAACTATTTAAGTTGCAGATTCAGTTTATAGAATGTTGTGAGCATTGAAATGAAGAGTTCAAAGCTTGCAGGACTAACAACTTTGTCAAAACGTATTTATATTGTCCTTTGCTATTTTAGTTTGTAATAAAATACTGTAAAACAAGAAATGTCAATAGTCTCCTTTACATATATCCCCCTAAAATCCCTTAGACTTAAAATTTGGCTATTTAATACTCGTGTGTATGTGCTGAGAAGTGGTTACTGAGAGTCAAGGATTCTTCCACATATACCTTATATTTCTGTAGGTTTGCTTTGTAGGCCAAACTATTTACTTATTTATGTTTATCTCTTTATAGGTACTTTTACCCATTTCCTGTTGGGCCTTTACTTTATCAAGTTGAGCTTTCAATTGGGGGGCAACAGTTTCATGGGAAAGGAAGAACAAGACAAGCTGCTAAGCATGATGCAGCTGCTAAAGCACTGAAAGTTCTGCAGAATGAGCCCTTGCCTGAGAAACCAGAGGTGGGAATGGATTAAGTGTTTTAAGTACAAATTATTAAGATCATTTGAGTTACTGTAGATGTTTTTCCAAATTGAGAGGAAGATTGTAGTCATGAAATTTAATTTCATGTAGGAATGTTTATGTATTTGTGTCACTAGAAACAATTTGATTAGAATAGTAATAATTTTCTGTAGAACTAGAAGTTTCCAAAATGAAGTTTTATTAATTCTTTTGCTGCAGTGTGTTTCCACAGCAATGCTATAGGCCTCTGTCAGACATAATAAGCACTAGAGCTTCTATAGGAAGCAATGTCTTACCGGGTACAGATAATATGCAAACTTCTAAAGAAATCTAAGCAGAGCAGTTAGATTCCAGTACAGGCAACACAGAAATCAGACATTCCTGGGCAAAATTTCTGTGTGATTATGGAATGAACAATAGAACGTAAAGGAGAACTTAGAGGAAGTTCATGGAAATAGTAAAGTTGTGCACAATTTTTGGTAGAAATAGTAAGAAGCAAAATTGTATCCCTTCATATGTTTATGGTTGCCTGACACTTCTCATTCCAAGATCCTTGGTTTTTATTTTATTTCAATTTATTTAACGTGCTTAGGCAGGAAGTCTCATTGTGTGCACATGAGTTCCTGGAGCTGAGGTGACTGTGTGCAACCTCTCCATATGTGCTGAGTGACATCTCTACCAAAGCACTCAGTGTAAGGAGCATGTTGGTTACAGAGTCTGACTGTGCCGGAAAAAAGAAAAAAAAAAAAAAGGAAAATAGGCAATTAGGCAAGAATGTAATTGGGGAGTCTCAGACTGAGATTAAAAAACAAAAAAGTGTGAATTACAGAAATTAGTGAGGGAACTCAGAGAATATGTTGTGAAGCCAACAGATATTGAGTTAAAAATGTTGAGTGTTTATGGGAGAGACCACTGCCCAGATAATTAAGGAAAAATAGTCAGGTCTGATGTTTTTAGCAACAGGCCTAGGAGCCACTGCAGTATGGAACAGGTTGGGTGGTCAGGGACAAGCTGGGGGTTTTCAGCAGGTGAGATCAAGCCTGAGGGAGATATTTTCTTTCAGCGCAGAAGAACCCCAAATTTCTAGCTATTGTCATTCTGTGTCACTGATGCATAATGATTGCTTTTTGCACTCGTCTTAAAAGATGACCCACTGTCCTTGGAAGTTTGTGTACTGGACCCAAGGAGTCCAACTGCAGAAAATCGTGGGATCACAACTGAATTCATTTCTGTTCACTTCTTTAGAAAATCTTATGTGCAAGTGACTTTTTGAGAATTTGTAAGGTTGTTTAAAGCTGAGTAACGTGGACTTCAGAACACATGCTGTACTTCCACGTGATCACATATTCTTTACTATAGGTTGTCTCTTCCAGTGTAAATGGTGTGAATTGAGAGATGAGGGAAGTAAACCTAGAGAGTTCCTTTTCTTGTTTGCTTATTTTAAGGACATGACCAGGAAATTGCTCTTGTGAATTATACAAGAGATGACAAGAACAGAGAATTATTTTATGAATGGAACAGTTGCAGGCTCCCTGTATTCTGTTTTGACTCTGCTGTACATATACTGTTTTATAAAAAGCACTCAAACCAGATCTTAAATTTGGTACTTCATTAACAAGTTCATTAATATTTGTGATTCTGGAATGGCTTTGGGTTCGTCTGAGGGAGTTACTATCTTTGTAACAGCTTTTTTGCACTAGACAAAATGAAGAGAAAATAAGGAATGTTTTACCACTAAGTGAATGCTGTTCAGTGAGGCAAGATTGCTGAAGGATGCAGCAGTGTAAGATCTGAAGAGATTCCTTTACATGTGCATACAGTGAAGACAAATTAAGATTTTTTACAAGCAGACATAGTCCTGATACTTCTACTTGTCACTTGATGTTGCCAGTAATTGTCCTTTTAAACATACTTATTTTCATCCCATTAGTGTTTGTCTATATATAAAATGTGTAACCTTGAGCTCCTCTAATTTTAGCCAGAAAATATTCAGTATTGAAGAATAAATCATTGAGTAAAACGAGAAGATTAAAGCATAAGAATAACCATTTACTGTTCCTTCTTAGAGCACAGATCTGGAAGCTATGGCAGGAGAAAGATTTTAATAAAATTTGCTCTCAGCTGGACAGAGCACTGCCTGAGCAACTGATCTAATTTTAAGTTGTCTGTGCTTTGAGGAGGAGTCTATAGTAGGAAACCTCCAAAGGATCGTTCCAACCTAAATTAGTCTGACTGGAGTTCAGACACGCTGACAAGGAGGCAGAACAGAGTTATTTGCATATTCAGAGACAGAAGTAATAAAGTCTAGATTTAAAGCTTGGAAAGCAGTGTTTTGCAGCACAATGCTGAGGCAGAAATTTTTTCTGAACGTTTGCCTGAAAACACTAAAACCAGAATTGCTTCTATTTTTTTTTTTTCTATTTATCTGTTAAATATCAGCTGCTCTTTATAACTTTAACATGGAAGAAAATACTGATAGCTCTGTTGAAATCAATGTAGTTTGCATCAGCAGTTTTCATAATTTGCTTATAAGCAGTCCTTCAGGAAGCATGTGTTGAAAGACGTCCTAGAAAAGGGGGAATCCCTTTTAAAGGAGTATATTACTTCTGCAGTTTGTTTAGGAGCTTTTTAATCTATAATATTTTTTTTGTTTTATTGCATGACTTTTTCAATTGATAGAGGGAATTATAATTTGTTAAAAGTGAAGTGGAGGTTTGTTTGTGGTCTCATTCTGATTTAGAGGCATAATAGATTCCTTGGAGAGAAATGCGCATGTGCAAGCTTTAAAAGCAGACTTTATAGATTGTCTGCCTCAGCATTGCTGGGAAAGAGGAAGAAGGTGGGGGTGTGATTATCTTTGATTTATTAAATAAACTGATCCAGAACTGAAGTGGAGGCAAAATAATTGATAAAAGAGTCATAGTCTGTCAGTGTTTTGATATTAATTTACTCTATTAAAATAAAGACACTGAGAAAAATACCTGTTTTAAACCATTTGAACAGACTTGAAATATGTAAAGAATATACAAAAGTAATACAGCAGATAATTTCATACTATATCTTTGTTTTGTTTTGGATGTATTTTAAATGGAAAAGTAATCCAATGAAGAGAGGCCCTGGTCATCTTGGCAAGGAAAAATGTGGGAATTTCACAAGATTGAATATATCTGGGATTGCAAGGAAGGGAAGAATATTTGTAATTAAAGTGATTGTGCAGATGTTTTTACAGTAAAGCCAGTGACAGATCTTTCCTATCGATGCTGGCAGTAATGTGCTGTAACACACCCTAATAAAATAAGGCCTTAAGAGTTCAAATACTTGTTCTGGGATTATGATGCTGTTCATTTTTAACCTATCACTTGCATTTGAAATGGATTTTAGCATATGATGATTGAGATTTTTGACACCAATAGTCAATCTTTTACCCGCACTGTGCCTCCTGCTGAGATGCAGTGTGTGCTTCTTGGAACGTAGGTACTGCCTGCACACTTCTTGTGTGCTGCAGTGTTCTTTACTCCTATGGGAGTGGTGCCATCATGTGGTCTTGGTTTTCACAGACCTGAAGATTGCTCTGTGTATTGGAAGATCAGAAATATTAGATTATCGTAGGATCAACATAAAGTCTGCTGGGATGCTAGGAAGGAGTGTATGTATTTTGTTCAGAGACTGGAAAAGGCTTCTTTAAATGATGGGAATTGAACATAAATGTCCTCGCGTACTGATCTAACTTGTTAGTAACAGATACTGAGGATGCTTGCTGCCATCAAAACTAGATTTAATCAGTAAAGCTCTCTAGCATATTTCTGCTGCTTCAATAAAATATTTAAATCATTTTTGTTAGCTGGTTGCACAACCAGTATTGCAGAATAATATAATCGGTGTAATTGTTGCTATTCATCTTTATCATCTTTCCTATATCACTGCTGAACACTTAGTCTTAAAATTTCTCTGTTGCTGTTACTGTGCCTCTTAGTTCATGTTGATACCAACTTCAGTGAAGACATTTTTGGAATCACAGTCAAAATTTTACTGGGAGATACATAGAAGTGCCTGTAGGTAAGGTTCACCTGGCACTGCTGTCCTTCTAGCAAGGTGTAAGATATCAGAGATGTATTTGATTTAAGGCAAGTTTCTGATGACATGCTCCTCAGATGATTAGAAAAATTCGTAGATAAAGAACTGACAAGAGAACATGTTGAATGACAGGTCTGTGCCAGGGTCTGATAAGTCATCCTTTATTCACATTGGTCCCATTCTCAGAATCTTCATTTTTTCTGGCCTTTCTCTTATCTGATACTGTCTTAGTGCTTTTGGTACAAATGTCCAATCAGCATATGAAAACTGTATTTCATAAAGGTACTTCCATTTGGAAAGCAGTTCATTTAACTCTTCAATTTCTTGTTCTATAGATAGATTTTAAATCTATTGGCCCATATTCCATTTATAGTTTTTCTCCTATCATGAGCACATGAAAATAAGGAGGTATGCTAGCTTTTACCCATCACCTTAAAAGAGCTTCCTAAATTTCAGGTCTGTAGTACGTGTGCTGCATTTTTGCACATTCATGTAAAGTGGCAGTAAAAGTTAAACAATTTGAGAGTTCAATAAACTGGTTGGATTAATCAAATTCAATTTAATAGGATCTTTATTTTAAATAGAGTATGCTTCTTTTAGGTTAACGGAAAAGAACCAGATGATGAAAATCTCAATAAATCTGAAATAAGCCAAGTTTTTGAGATTGCACTTAAAAGGAACTTGCCTGTGAATTTTGAGGTATGTTTATTTTACAAGCTCTAGATCTGTTTTCATTAGAAAATTAAGGCTACACATTAAGTAGAGTCTTTTCTAGGTAACCCAAACAACTGACTTTAACATGCCTTGTTAGTTGTAAGTACATGTTCATTTTTTGACAGTCACCTCAGTTGTCTCAGAGTTCATGAGGTTAAGTGATGAAAGAAATCCACCTGTTCACCAAGTCATGCACTAAAATCATAGCATGAGTGAACAGCTATGCTGTGGTTGTCTGTGCAATCTTTTCCAAGTTTTTTTTTTTTAAATCAGTATTGTAGTGGGGAAAAAAAAAACACGAAACAACCCCATATTAAAGATCAGAACACTGAAGCACAAAGTCAAGGCAGAAGAGTTGTAACTTGCTCTGAAGGAGCTTATTTATGGAAGTATTTTCTTAACTGAGCACTGATGTGGACTACCCGCAAGTTGCAGAATCTCACAGATAGGTTTCTTTTCTTGCCATGAGGTGACCTCATGTGCATCTTACTTTCCTTTCCCTTTGACCTGGCTGCTTGCTGCCTCTTTGCCCCTCCTTGATCATTTAGTATCCTTAAATCAGTAGCTTCGATAGGAGCGTCTTATTTGCACCAAAATATTAATTTGTGTTGCCTTCCTGGGCTGGCAGAATAACATTTCAATCAATTATATGAATGCTTACTGTAAGAAAATGTAATTGTGTGTAACTAAATTGCTTTTGAACTGTATTATGAAATTTCATATGAATCTTCCAGTTATTACAGATTGGCATGAACATCACCAGTAAAAATATACTGTCACAAAAAGCCAGTTGTGGGTGGAAACTCTCAATTCGTTTTTATTTTTTGACTCTGAATGTCTTGAAGTATGATTTGCTAGGAATGAAGTCAAGGCTAAATCTGTAGTAAGCAGCTAGCACTTAAATGTTTCCAGAATTACTGATTTCTAAGTTAAATTGCTGGATCCCAAATAATGGCTTTCTCAGTGACGTTCTGTTACTGTAACCTAATGTATGAGGTGATGTTATCTGCATGGAAGTTGACAATGAGATAGAACAGTTATTTTGAAGGAGTAAATAAGTAAGATGGGTTAATGACTGGAATACGTAAATAATGTTTATGGCTTACTGCATCTGGTCTTCTAAAACATGTATTTATTTGGGTGGGATTATGTTATTAGAGGATGACTTACATAAGCACTTTATGAATTTTATCAAAATTTGAAATCTCTTTATCCATAGTGCTTGAGAGAATTTTGCTATAAACAATGTGCTGTACCATTTTTAATAAGTGTTTATCACGCTTTCACTCAGTTTTTCCCTCTGAAACAGGTGACCAAGGAAAGTGGTCCTCCCCATATGAAGAGCTTTGTAACCAAGGTGTCAGTTGGAGAATTCATGGGTGAAGGTGAAGGAAAGAGCAAGAAGATCTCAAAGAAAAATGCTGCAATAGCAGTCCTAGAAGAACTGAAAAAATTGCCACCCCTTCCTACGGTTGAGAAAATGAAGCCACGAATCAAAAAGAAAACAAAATCAATAGTGAAGGTAAGAGACAATCTAACTGCTGTAAATCATCACACGAGAGACATTTCTTAATCTATTATAAACACACTTAGATTGCATAACATTCATCATCATTTTGGTGCTGGAAAAGAATATTTTGCTCCCACTGGAAGCAAATGGAGTTCTATCAATATTTTTACAACAGATTGTAATAAATTCAGGATGAAGGAGAATCCATGTGAAAGAATGAACGATACCTGAAAAACAAGCTCTGACTTTCAACCCTTACTGTGGGGTTTTGCATGATTTTTACCTTCTACAAATTCTCCTGTAAGCCTGTCCTTTCCAACATATGATTTGAATCTCTGAAAGTATTTCCAGTGGTAGGTTCTGTATGATCAACTATGACAGCAGAGCCAAATAAATTGGGTGTTTCTCCATGGCTGCAATGGTATTTCATTAAGAAATTTTGGTTTTAGTTTGTTTTTATTTCAGAAAATAAGAGTTCAGTGGCTCTGTCTTCTTGACTCAGATATTCACAAATTTTGGCTTATTTCCTGAACATTTTTTTTGTATAGCTGCAAACAAGTCCAGAATATGGTCAAGGCATGAATCCCATTAGTAGACTTGCCCAGATACAGCAGGCCAAGAAAGAGAAGGAGCCAGAGTACATGCTCATCACAGAACGCGGTCTTCCAAGACGCAGGGAATTCGTTATGCAGGTATTGTTGACTTGAGAAATTTAGTTGCTTGGCTGTGATGTTTCTTTTTTTTCTTTTTTTTTGTTGTTGGCTTATTGTAATCAGAGTATGATGATGATATACAAAATGGATAGGATTACAGCCAAGTTTGCACTGAATTTATTACAGAAATATTAGTAGATTCCACCCAAGGGAGACACTGGTTCGAGAACAGTGATCTGAATCATGTTTAAAAAAAAAAAAAAAAGCGTGGGGCAGTAGAAGTCTGCCTGTGCCTTCCTAGTGTATTTCAAGCTTTTTATATTTTTACAACATAGGATTCATTAAACATGAACCAAATAATTCTTCATTTCTTCCTTCCTAAGATTTCTTGTGTGTTGCCTTGGAGTACAATGCTTTCTGCATTCTTTATTGCAAATTCCAGTAGTACGGTAGTTTTTTGATTTTGACTGTCTGCTAGGCTCTAATAATCATGTCCTCCAACCCTCTCTTATATTCTGGAAAAAGCAGAAAAATCAGTTCCTTTCCAGTACGTTAGGAAAAATTGCTGAATGGTTAACTTCAGCTTGAAAAACTGTATCCACTGTGATGCCAGTTTTGAGCATTTAGGCTGGTGCCAGCCAACGTGTGATGATGAAATACAACTGATTATGCTATTTCTGTTTGTTGTTTTGTGCCTGGAGGGCAGTGATTGCAGATAATAAACAACAGATTAATTGTTGCTTAGAATAATAGTTTGAACTATCTCGTGACTTGTGCTGTATTGAAAATACAGGTGAACAGTGAGTGAATCCTAAGATTCAATTCTAAACTTAGGATTTTATTTGCTCTTTCTTCCTCTTTTGTCCAGGTGAAAGTTGGTGTACACACAGCTGAAGGAATGGGCACAAACAAAAAGGTTGCTAAACGCAATGCAGCCGAAAATATGTTGGAAATTTTAGGTTTCAAAATCCCTCAACCTCAGCCTCCAAAACCAGCATTAAAGACAGAAGAGAAGGTAATATTCTTTGAATACTGACCACTGTTAGACTGTAAACAATGGCAGCTTTGCAAGACAGTAGAGGTATAGTAAAGCCATGCCTTCTGCAGTGGCCAGGAAACTATTCTATTGAGGTGACTTCTCTAAATAACTGTGCATTTTGGATACATCAGGGATTCAACTTTGCAAGCAAATCAAAGTCTCATCAGAAGACTGAATGAATGTATTTTCCAGGGAATGGTTCAGTATGCGAATATTTGATTGATGCATTTGGTCTTAGAAACTGACAAACATGTAGGGTACATTGTATATTGGAATTTGTGGGTAGCTCTATCAGTAATTTCAGTCATAAGTTTGTAATGGTTTTTTATTCTCTTGTGAGTCTCCTAGCATGGAAAGAGCCTTGCATTCTTGTCTATTGATTCAGCAGATGTGAAGTTAAAATAGCAAGTCTTGTTTTCTCTTTTTCATGTATGTGTCCACTCGTGTCCAATGCTTTCATATTGTTGCCAGCAATATGAATGTTATATTAACTGGCTGATTATGATTCTAGTTCTCAATAGCTGTGTTCCTAATAACACTTCAGTAGCCTATAGATGGCTTTATTCATTCAATAAGAATCACTGAACTTGTAGAGTCATTTGAATAATAATTCTTCAGTAAAATTCTGACATGTCAGATTGTTTACGTTTTGAAAACTTTAACACTTGAGAGGAAAAAAAAAAAAAGCTTTTAAAGGGATATTTGACCTCATTTCTTTATTTTTAAGACACCAGTGAAGAAACCAGGTGATGGAAGAAAAGTAACTTTCTTTGAGCCGGGCTCTGAAGAGACTTCAACTAGTAAGTAACATTACTGAAAGAAGCGTGGCCCTGGTGCATTTCTCAGTCCCTTCAAAAGCATCATTTAACATGCTGTAATAAGTAGAAGTGTTAGGACAATTTCTGTGATTTCTGTGTGAGGAAAAGGTAGGGAGAGGAGGAGAGATCAGTCTTTTTGACTTAGAAGAAAGTTTCTCTGGTATAGAGTCCAGGTGAAGATGGGAGCAGATTCCCTAAAAAAGCGATGCAGTTTCTGTCACCTGGGGTTAGTGTTCCAGGTTTGGAGGAATAGTTGCAATAAGCAAGCTCTGTATTGGTGGTACCTTTCTTCTCCTCAGGTAATAAAGAAGACGAGTTTAGGATGCCTTATCTCAGTCATCAGCAGCTTCCCGCTGGAATTCTTCCCATGGTCCCTGAGGTTGCACAAGCTGTAGGAGCCAGTCAAGGACACCACACCAAAGAATTCAATAGGGCAGCCCCAAATCCTGCCAAGGCTACTGTAACAGCAATGATTGCTAGAGAGCTATTGTATGGTGGTACTTCTCCTACTGCTGAGACCATATTAAAAAATAACAACTCATCAGGCCATGTGCCCCACGGACCACTTACCAGGCCCTCTGAACAGCTGGACTATCTTTCCAATGTTCAAGGAATCCAGGTAACCGTTCAGTTTTCAAGAGTTCTTCCAGAGCTATCAAAACTGATATAACTTGTTTTAAAGCATTTTAGTTCTGCTGTTGACTGATGCTCATGTAAACACTACAAAATATACTGAATTTTACAGTTTTTTTTTAAATTTTGTTGTTAAATATGCATTATATACTAATTCTCAGGCTCAGTTTGGTGCTGGTGTGCAGGCCTCTGAGAAGAACAAAAGCAAAAGTAGTGTTTTCTGAAAACTGTCTTGATGTGGGAACATAATGTGAATTAGTACTTGGATGGTCTGAAATCAGTTTTTTTGAAAAATTGATACATTCACACTGCCATAAGCTGTGCATTTACTTAGGGTTAATCCCTTTCATTAGAATCACATTTAATTTCCTGTATTGACACTTTATTGATATTATTCTTAATAATAAGAGCTCCATCAATTAAAAAATGTAGCAGGAAAAAATTCAGGTAGCAGTGAGCAGAATAAAGATCCTAGAAATAATCATTATGTAGCAATTGTAATTCAGAAGGCTTGCAGAATTCTTGTGATTACTCTAAATTATTATTACAACTGAAGTAAAACTCAGAAGTAAATGGTTCTGCTGGCTGACAGATAATGAGTAAAAGTAGAGTTTGGCTTCATATGTAGGCAAATAATCTTTAGCAGCTGTGGTGTATTATTTCTTACACTCGGTTAACTGAAAAGAACTAAATAATTCTCTTTTCTTTAGGTTGAATATAAAGACTTTCCAAAAAATAACAAGAATGAGTTTGTGTCTCTTATAAACTGTTCCTCTCAGCCACCACTGATCAGTCATGGAATTGGAAAGGATGTAGAATCTTGTCACGATATGGTATGATGGATCTTACTGAAATGCTTTCTTTTTTGCCTTCGATGAGCTAGGGATGCAGCAGATAGAACAGGATTTTGTTACTTCTGGGTAACAATTAAATGCTATACAACTCCCTGACTATTTTTGTCAAATACATCACAGGTTGCTAAAATAACTGATGAATAATATCAATATCTAATTTAAGTAACCTTTAACATGCTTAATAAATGCTTACAATTTTGGTTTACAGGAAGTACATTTTTTTTTTTATCTCAACACACATTGAAGAAAATGTATAAAAAGGAACTTTTAAAACACAAAAGCTTATAACTTTTTTAATTTTTCTTAATGGAATGAGCTGATATCTTATTTGGAACGATAATACTTAGATTCATATTACCAGATGTTCTGCTGGAGTGGAAACCAAAACGGAATGAAATGCATTAAGCCATTAAATAGCAGGAGACACTCTAAATCTGTTAAAATCCATTTATAAATAAGGTCTTCTTATTCACAGTAGCTGAAATACAGTTTGTGAAAGAATGAGTCTTCTAGAGACTGTGAATTTTAAGTGTTCTTGTCTTCTTCTATAAAGGACGTTACATATTGCTAGCCATATGTACACAGACTACTGCATCTTGGAAGAAGTTTATTTCCTTTGGTGTCTAGTGGTAACTAGACCACAGACTAAAGTAAGAGTTTGTAATATGTAAATACACGTAAGAAAACTGGTTTGACTGATTTTTAGACTCAACATTTTTTGCAGTAATTTTATAATAGCTATATTTTGTTAGAGATCTCTTTTAACTTTGTCACTGAGCTTTGATGCCAATCTCTATATCCTGCTGTAAAGAGCACCTGGAAGATTAAGCACACGAGTCAGTGTAGTAGGTGAAGGGAAAAGAACAGCAGCATTCAAACTTAACCATTGTAATTTGGTAGATGTGAGAGCATTCCTGGGCTGATGTGAGAGCATTTCCATGTTCAGATATCCAGCCATAATTAATGGGGTGTTTTGAAGAGGTGTACCTGAAATTGATCTGAACAAAACTGAAAAATCTTTTCAGTTCTTAAAGGAAATTACTTTTGCATTAGCTGTGCCACATTAACAAAATATACTACTTTTATATGGTTGTGTGCCCTGTTTGTACTCTGTCTTTGATACTTTTGTCATTTTTTTTTTTTCTTATTCTGTGGAGGACTTTTTGGTTCTGTGTATTCTAATGTCTTTGCCCAAGTACTGTGCAGTTGGAGCCATTATTAATTTTGTCTTTTTCCATGATATTAATAGTACTGCTGAATTAATGTTTCCCTGTTGCTAAAACAAATGCTATGGGAATCCTCTAGCCACAGTACCATTCTGTTGTTTATTGTAGTAAGATCAAATTCTACACCATTTAATATTTTCTTCCATAATTCTGATTCTTAAAAAATAAATTACCAAAATTAGAATGCTTACTTTGAGTCCTGGTCCCCACTTCACTGAACAAATGAAATGAACTCGAGTTGTTGAATGTTACTTCTTTTCTTTAGGCTGCATTGAACATTTTGAAGTTGCTGTCTGAGCTGGACCAACAAACTACAGAGATGCCAAGAACAGGAAATGGACCAATGTCTGTGTGAGTGTGACCCATTGACTTTCCCTTGTATTATTGGAAACATGTAACCCTAAGATAAACAAATAAAATATGAGGGTTTTTTTCTTTGCCAGAGAAGTTAAAATACCAAGGGCTGTTACCTTGCTGAGAAGGACGAGAGGGTAGGTTTTATGATCCAGCTTGTAATTTTCATGTGTCAAATGCAAGTTATTAAGCTTAATGCTACAGCAAGTGGATAAAATGCGATGGCTGTGATACACAGGAATGTTGACTGTGATATCTCTGCTTGTTACATAGTTACATGTATTTGTAAATGGTGTCACGTTTTTCTGTGGATTTAAGTATTAGAGCAGCCTCTAGAAATTTCCTGTGTGTAAATTGTAATCTCTGTTTAGATTTCACAGCTTGCTCACAGAAGAAATGGTGGGCGAGGGGGAGAGGGAGGGTGATTTGTAAATTTGTCTTTTAGCAGAAAAAAATGTGGCTTTTTGTTCTGTAATTTAGATAACAAGCTACCAAAATAGTTGAATCAGCAAAGTACTGATTGATTAAAAATTGAGGCCAGTTGCATGTAAGCAGATTGTCATCTGCACCTCAAATCCTTTGTATCAGATTTAGAAGTGTTTTGTTAGTGGAAGTGATGTTTTATCTCATAAGTAACAGATGTTTCCTCATTCGTAGATGTGTGAAACAAGAAATGGAAAGTGATCCTCTTCTGAAACCGGCTAACTCAAACACTTTGGGACAAACACTGGACAGCACTGCCTAAAAAGGCTTTTGACTGGACCCAAACATGAAAGCACCAGAGAAAATCAAATGCTTCCTATTAATGTAACCTGTTTTAGAGTGCTACAGTCTTTACAACCTACTGTAGTGTCTAAATCATAACTGTTGCTTTTTCTTCAAACAGTGATAAATTTTTAGTTTCATTATGTTGTTTTGATTGAAATGACACTATAAATTTTTCATTTAAAAGTTTCTTAATTGTATCTAGAACAATAGCACAGTTTAGAAACTTTGTCTTCTGAGACTGACATGTCATCTGTGAACTAACTTGGGAGGATCATATCCATGTATGTGGTTATTTTGTTTTTATTGAAATAGCAAGTTTCTCTGCAAACAAATTGTGTGCCCACCATTTTTAAGAAGTCCAGTATTTTCGCAAACCTGGTGTAATTATCCAACGGTTGAATGAATTATAACACTTCAGGAATTTTAAACTTTGATCATATTTGGTTAATTTCTAGTTTTGTTGAGTAGGGGTATGGGAACTTGAATGCAACGTGACTTTAAGCGATCTCTGATCTGTGTTTTAAGGATTGTGTGTGTAGATGGCACACAGCTCACTACATTACAGGATATGATCTCAATGTATAAAACCGCAGATTGATTTTCCTTGAGTGCTTTATACTGTTTAATTACATCTCCATGTAGGGCTGAAAAAAATTACCTATGTTTATATATAAACTGTGTTGCTTTTGATGTTGTGTTATTGCGCACTGAACTGTGTGCAATAAAGTATTTGCATATGGTCCAGGTAAAGCACGATAGCCTTGCAAGTTAAGTACTGCTTCAGTTCATTGTTTACGCTGGAATTTTTTCTCCCCATGGAATGTAAGTAAAACGTAGTGTTTGTCACCAATAAATGGTAATACTAAATTTTTTTTTGGATTAATTTATTCTTGTATGCCACTACAGGGGCTGCTTTTCTATAGGATTTGTAATGCTTGTGATATAGTACGGGCGGTATTGTAAAGCTATGGCGTAACTGTACAATGATTATCAACAACATATAAATAATTACTATTTAGTGATGTGGAGAATGTGAAAAATTGGCAAGGTCGAGGAAATTCAAAAGTAACGTAGGTACATTTTGTAATTTGTGCCACAGTGTATTAGTGCAACTGTATTCATGGGAGCTTAAACTAACCTTGTGATTATGACAGGAAACCTGGCACAACAGGTTGGAATGATTTTTCTCTAGTTTCAAGTTTCCTTGTTTGCTTGTAATTTGAGTCATAACCTTGCCTTGCACCTAGTAATTCTGGGGAAGTAGTACTTTAAAAAATGAAACGAAACTTTCCCTCTAGCAGCAGAAATTGGCACTGTGGACTGACCCATGGCAGTGTGTCATTTGGATGTGAACTATGTTCATGTGTACTTAACTGGTAATCTGTAGCAACACTTCTTACATGCAGTGTGTATAGTAACTCATCATAGAAAGCAGTTACTGCACATGTAACTCTGAGCTAAATGTCTCAGCCTTTATTTGCATTATTAAAAGCAATTGGGCTACATTAACTGCATACCAAATTTGATGGAATCAAGTTGGTTTTGATCATTATAAGCGCAAAAAACATTGTAAAGGTTTTGTTTTTTTTTAACATTTGTAGAACTAAATGATGTACATTTAAAAATTAAAAGAAACTTGCTAGGCTGAGGCTTTGTATTGCAAATTCTTACAACTTATAAGCTATTTACCAAACAAAACTGGGAAACAAATACCACGTCGATAGCAGTGTAGATGGTCTCCCTACACCTATCTGCTGCATCTTAGTTTTCTCTTTGAATGGAACTTCTGGCTTTTTAGTAAGTCATTTGTTGATAATGCTGTTTCCTGTGAATTTTAAGGTACTTGGCCACAGATATCTCTATTTCAATGCTCGTAAATGCATCAGTCATCTTAGAGGTGCTACGTAAGAGAAGGTTCTTTTTGTGAAAGACCTTGTAGTAAGAGCCACGTGATGGAAGAATTCATGGCCATGTGTGGATTCTAGGTAACACAAGTGAGTTCTAGATAAGTGTGGGTTTTTTTCTAGAGCACTACATTCACTTTTTTTTTCTGTTGACTCCTCTGTGCTCGATGCAGCAAGTGCTGATAAGAATGATTGCTTACTATATGTAATTGAAAGGCTTTATATTACACTTTAGTTCAGCTGATACTATAGAATGTTCTACAAAGAAGAGAAATATGAAGAATAAGAACAGAAACTGAGGTAAATAAGAAATACCCTGACTGCAGTAATCTAACAGGCTAGTGTTGGTATAAACTATACATTTCTGAGTACTAGCAAAGTGCTGTCTGCAAAGACACATCTTTTTGGATTCTTTCTTTAAAATAATAATCTTTGAAATAATAAATCTTTCTACTTTCACTTTCCAGTCTTTATAAAATCTTTTGACTGCAACAGAATGAGCTGGAGCTTCAGAATGTGATCATCAGTCTACATTAGCTTGGACTCAGTGCCACACTTGCAGTCTTACCTTTCATTAATGATCCCATTACAAAACAAACAAAAATGTATAAGGTCTGTTCTAAAACAACTTTGTCATATTCAGATCTTAATTGGCTAATGTTGTTTTCCCTCCATCAGATTTCCTTATCTTATTTGACTCTGCTTAAATTACCATCAACTTTTTCATAAATGAATGCATCTTTCCCCATGTTTCTCCCAAAATATTTGGCAGTATGACACTACTGTTCTTGCTGTCCCAGAGTCTGCTGTATATTTAGTAAACTGTGAAATTGTGTACTCCTTTAGTTGTACAGAGAACTTCCCTTTAAAATCATCACTTTTAAAAGGGAATAAAGAAAACAAAGTATGTAGTATGATACATCAGTCTTGTAACTATTATGCTAACAATTGATATAGTGACCTTGTTTCTTTTCAGAATTTATGACATTATTATTCCACCCTCTCATAGAGCTGGTGTTCTGCAAGTAGAGCTGCTTTTAAGCCGCTGCTTTGAGGTGGAAGAAGGTGGTTCGATCCTGATTCCCAAAGAGACAGGTCATTGAATGATAGGAGTATGATGTGGCAGAAAAAGCCACTGAATTTCAGTCCATTTCAGTCATTTTAGACTTTTTTAATGCCTATCCATCCTACTTCCAAAAGAAAATACAGAGCACACAAGCTCTAAAGTAGCAGCTTGGGATTTTCAAAAAGATTCTGGAAGTATTTTTGTGTTAATTTTCTAGTTGTTCAGGTTATAAATAATACCAGCAGAGACCAGAGAAAGTAGGTAGTACGTTTTCCTTCACCAAAGGAAATGTCCTATCTGCCTGTACTCCTTTACTTGGATGGACTCTAGTCTTCAAGTTGTTATTTTCTGGTCTTGGAAGGAAAGCACTTATTACTGCTTTCTAAAATGTCAAAGCCTTAAGCCAGTTCTAATGTCTAGCAACTTTTACATTGCTTTCCTTAAACTGCTTCTGTGCTTTTGTAAAGTGCTGCACTTATTAGTGGTTCTTGTCAAGAGTGATAGCATGCCACTATTTCTTGGAGAAATGCAGTCAAATGTCCCATTTCAATGCCCTGTATAAGAACCTGAGAATTGGCTTTGTAGATGTGCTGCCTACGAAACTTAACAAAGTGAAGCCTTTTCCAGTGCTGTGTTACTGGGCTTAATGACTACTGTCTAAGTTTCCTATTTTAATAACAACTCTAAACATGGTGTATGAAGTGGGTAATTGGGTAGCCAAAGTTCATTCAGGAAGTATTATTACTTGCTTTCTTCAATGTCAGTTTGTTATTCATGAGCTGAAAATGTGCAACACGTAAAGGGGAATGACGAAATTCATTTCAGGGGATTTTTTTAAAGCAAATTATTTTATCTGTTATTAGGAAACCCTCACTTCCCAAAGGAAGAGACATAATTTTTCATTATTTCCACCCTGAAGCTAATGGTGATGGATCTTTCAAAAAAGAAGAATTTGCAAAATGTATTTTGGAGAATGCTGACCTGTAGGTAGCCACAATGTGCCTACATAATGAGCAGCAGTGTGGATTTACTGTGATACATGTTTTTTCCATTATATTAAAATGCATTCCCATACTTCAAATTGTTTAGAATGGGATTTTGTTTTGCACTTAGTTCTAGATGCAGAGACAGTGCTATTACTGAAGCTCTTATACTGATTCACCTTGTCTCAAATGGTCTTCAATTGAAAGGCTGGTATTTCCTTAGGATAAATCCTGCGTGAATGGACTCATCCAGGGAATCTGCCACTGGTAGGGCAGTTATTTGTCTAGAGAATTGAGAACATTCATTTTATTAAAGTACATGGGAGTTAAATTTAGATGTACTTGGGATTCCATTGTAATTACTGTATTATTTAAGGATCAAACCAAAATGCTGTTCTAACTTGTTTGTCAAAGTTTAGGATTTTTGTTCTGATGTAATAATGTATAAAGACAAATGGTGAAGGCTGCAGAAGTACCTAACTTCAGGGGGGGAGAGGATGTTTGCATACCATCTGACACAATCTTGTTTTGTGAAGCAACAACAAAATTGTTTGGCGCTTTTATTTTGAATCTGCAGATAAACAGAACAAGCGTGTATCAGTGTAAAAGCTTCCTTAAGGGCTTCTAATATATGTTTCAAAGTTCAGATTAAGAAATACGGTCCAGAGGTAGTTACCAATCTGAAAATACTCAGCTTAATCTCTGACTGTAACATGCTATATTGCTTTCCGTTACCTGCTGCTTGGATTTATACACTTACTTAATACTCAAGAACTTCTGAACAAGAACCTGACCGTCCTGTGAAAGGAGGTTGGGGAACGTAAGTTGTTAAAGCAGAATCTCTAGGATGTTCATTTAATTTCTCTGGATTAGAACTGAATAAGAGCGTACAGATGGTGAATTTTACTTATCCAAGAGTTTATTTTATTCTCAGACAAAATAAATTATTTTTTGTACTACTAGCAGCATCCTAATGAAACAAATTGTATTCAACTAGAAATGAAAATAGCACTTTTAAACTGTATTTCCTCTCCTATTTCCGATTTCACAGTATTTTAGCAATCTGCTAAGAGGCAGTGTTTCAGATTTTGAATGTCTTTATTTATTTATGCCAAAAATATCCTTGACAGAATATGCTATTAATACTGTCATCCTAAACTACCATTCTTTCATTACCTTTTTATTGTTGTTCTTATTTTTTAGAGAAGATATGCTCCTTAAGGAGGCAAACCTGGCACTGCGCTAAAGGGACAAAACCTCTGACATTTTTCATGGCTCAGTCTAAATGCAAAAGCCATGTGGGTACAACTGAGCAACTCTACAGACACAATCTCTTACTCCCCATTTTAACATAGGTACAATCTCTTATGTTGTACTTGAAATTTTAAAATTGTTACAAAGTACATCACAGTAAAGATGTATCTTGTGGTCTGACTGCTAAGTATTGCTTTCATTGTAGTTTTTACACAGCAGATTGGTTTTTATGGAGCGAAAACTATTTAGCTCTTGCCAAGAAAAAACAATTGGGAAATGAAAGTATAACTGAAAAAGTAAATCCATCAGTAGTTTGTTGTAAGAGATTCAGCATAACTTTCCTACAAACTGCCACTGTATTTGCATAAAATGTTTGTCTAGTCCCTGTTAAAGTTTGCTGAGTAGATACTGAAGTGCTTATGTGTTAAAATGTTGAGCCACTGAGTTACTTTGATTACTAAAGGGGATGGAAACTGGAAGAAAATGTGCTACATCAAATTCACAAAAGCTAAATACATTTAAATAATTGTCTCTTCTAAGCATTCTTAGCTGGCTGTGTTGTGCTTTCTCTCGTACTGTGTGAGTTGAAAAGTATTGTAATGTATTCCTGCACAGTCTTTCAACATTGCAGTTGAAAAGTTTGTCCCGTGTAAATGGACCAACACTCAGTTACTTTTGCATGATAAAAATGTTCACACCCTTCTCTGAAGTTACTTTCAAGTTGATACCATATTGGTCCATTGCTCCATCTTGTTATGGCAGAGCAGTGTCTTTTATCAATGCCTATGTAAAATTAATTTGCTAATAATAAAAGAGAGTAATCTGTAAGCCATCAAAGCTACCTTTTTCCTCAAAAAACATTTTCTTTAGAATTTAGCCAAAAATTTTGCAAAATGTTACTGGTATCATGCATCAATAGAAATTATGTCCTCAGTGCACAGCTGTTAACAAGGCAGTTGCTCATCTAACAAGCTATTTACACTTTCTCAATGACTTATCTGAGCTTGGAAAAGCTAAATTGTTTTGATCAATTTTAAGGCTGAACCTGAAATAGATGCATTAAATCAGCACTAAACCCAGTCCTGCATGGCTGCGATGATTATATCTTTGGGAAGGCTTGTGGTCATAAGAAAATCAACACTGGCGTTTCTCTGTATGAGTGTTTTGTTTTGTGTCTCTGGTGATCAATAGCTACTGACCTCTAAATCTGCTACTGCCAACAGGTCTGAGGTTCCTGCTTCACTTACAATGTGCCTGTGATCCATTTATGTCATTTTTGGAGGAAAACCCATGACAGTCTGTAGCAAGGAAAAAAAAAAAAACACAAGAACTTTAGTGTGCAAAAAGGTCTCTTGCTAAAATTCAGCTGGGTCACATTTACATTTGAGTTGTATATGTGACATGAGTTTTCCCTATAATCTTAAAATCTCCTTCTCTGGACTGCCTTTTCATCTCTTCATGTTCTGGAACTTGGATTAATGGGATTGAAATTTTTTCCATTTGATAAGCTGCTTTCTGGAATCAGTTGCTTACAAACACATTTCATTTGGAAAGAATATTTTAATGGTAGTTGAGTTATATATATTGTTATACTAAACATACTACAAGGCTTAAGTACAGACACTATATGGATGTCAGTAAATAATAGTAGACAAGATGAATAAAGCAAGACAGGCTGATTTGTTTCTGAGTGTTTAAAACATTTTGTGGCTCCTGGAGGCACTTAGGAAGAGCCTTGGCCATGTTTGCAAACTAGCTGACCAATTCACCATGTGTCTTTTTTGTTTGTTTTCATCACAGTTCAAGAACCATCCTTAAGCTACCCTTTCTGCTTGCCCCACAAGGTGTTTACCTTGCAATCGGTTCGATCTGGTTCCCATGCCCCAGAACCCTTTTCAGTTACAAGTCTGATA
>JAOWBP010004554.1:6568100-6603213 GCA_028571105.1 Tragopan temminckii
GGCCTCCGTATGAGCAGAAGGGCTTGGGTGTGCCACTCTAGGATTGCTTTCCAGAAAATTAATGGCAAGCTTTTCAAATAGGAAACGAGCTGGGGACCCTCGCGTCCAGACCCCCCTGATCTCGTGGGCTCTGATACTTTTCCTCCAGCTCGTGCCTGGGCTGGCAGAAACTCTGTGATGCAGCCCCAGGCTGTGGTGTCCTGCAGAGCTGAAACGCGTCTTCTGAACTTGGCAGCCTGCTTCTAAAATCTGCAGCTACAAATCCGTCCTTTTGTAGTGTAGGTGTATCTGCTGAAGTTCTGAAAGCATATGGTATGTTGCGGAGGGGAAGCAGTAGGTGAAGCAGCATGGCTCTCACAGGTGCTGTTCTTGGTGGCCTTTCTTATTTTACAGAGGTGACATCTCTTATGGTATGGATTGCTTTTTCCTTTAGTTTGAGTGTGTTTTTGCAGAAAACTGAGAGATGAGCTGAGTGTGTCAGTAAGCAGATGCAAGTCTTGTCAAGTGTGCTGTAGAAGCAAGCTTGAAAAATTGTCATTCTGATTTCCTACTCGCAGCTCTTATCCTGAAGAAATCTGTAGCTGCTAACTGTAATGATGGTATATCCAGAGAAAAGTAGAAATGTGAGGCTGCTTACTATTATTTGAAACAAACACTGTGAGCAATTGAAATGACTTTCCCTACTTACTTTCCCTTTCTGACTTCTTCAGTATCCCCCCAGACCTTTTACTTCTCTGGGAGCCTGTTTTTCTGCAATGTAAATCCACTTAGGGACTAAGAAAGGGAACTTTCCTTAAAGATTGCTAGTGAAAGTCTTTGTTTACTAGCACATCTAAGATTGTGATTTGGGGAGGATGTAGTAGTCACCTATTAGCATTGGCCTTTTGGATTATAACTGTTTGACCTTTGTGTCATAAGTACGGTACGTTTCAGGTCTGTTAATTCTGTGAAGATAGATGTACATTTTTCTAATCCTGCTGGAGGAAAAAAAAAGTCTATGTACTTCATTGGACTAACACAGGGCTTAGCAAGAGTAGATAACCTTCTGTTAGCCAACTCGCCTGCCCTAGCAGCGCTTTGATTACTGTGCTGAAGGATTTCTATAATGTTTGGTAAATGTTGCCTCCTCTTAAGTTGACAACATGGATATAGTTCTTTTTATTTGTGTTAAATTCTTCAAACTTGACTTTATATAGAGCAAGCTCCTTTTTACTCATATCAGATTTACTGAAGTTTATGTACGTTTAATTAAGGTTATAAAATAAAACTGTGAGCTTAATTTTAAAAGTGTTAGCTTAGTTATCAAGCCCTGTGCTGTAGTAAATGTGGTTGGGAGTGTAGGTAGAATGTTACTTACAGAAATCAAACCAGACTTCTTAATTTACACAGTTATTCAAGAAAGAAGCTTCAGTACTTCCAGTAATAATAAAATCCAGTTAGTCTCTGATAATTAAATCAGAGTACAAATAACTTTACGTTTCTCTCAGATTGGATTCACTTTAGAGACGTGGTCACTGTGTCAGCTGTTGTTCTTTCTCCCCTGCCCCATGTCATATTTAAAGTAATCCCTTTCTAGCTCTCACTAAATTTACTGTGCTGTCTTACGTGTACAATATTCTCTTTAATGGAGCATTGTTGTACTATACCTTTTATAAACTGTAAAGCATGGACATGATTCGTAAGTAAATTCTTTTTCCAAATAGGGAGGAAGTGGTGCATTCTGGAGTAACCTAATTAAATTAACCTGCAACTATTTCTGCAGTTTCTGCTGTAATATTACCGGAGTAGTGTTTATGTTAATTACACATGCCTTAAATTTCTGTTTGGTGAGACAGAGGAATGCATTTCCAGCTGTGGGAATGATGGTCCTACATTATAAAAGTGCTTCACTGCTGAGAAATTACCACTGACAATTGCTGTCATTCTTATATAAGGAAATCTAGGTGGTAGTTAACTTTAAACTATTGTTGCACCTTGTCTTCTATTTCTAATAATTCTTTTTTTTTCTTACTGAACCAGTAGTTTACAGTTTTGGACTGCAAAATATCTTGGTGACTGTATGGAAATGAGAAGTACCGTGGGCTCAAATAGGTTATAAATTTGAGCAGGGTGAAAGGAGCACTTAATTTACTCCTAAACTGTACAGGGCTTTTTAGCTTGCACTGTTGGCCCAAAGCAGTGATAGATGTATCCTTGAAAGTGGGATCAGTAACAAAATTAGTTCTCAGTTGTTTTTTTCTTAATTTTTTTTTTCTCTCTCCACCCCCCCCCCCTTGTGAAGCATACAGAGTAAATGTTGAGTAAGCAGAGTTTGAATGGATTCCTTCATGCAGTCTCTTGCCTCGTCAGTAGGTGTAATAGTTGTATCCTGTATCCATAGTGCCAGTAAATCCCAGGAGAGGTGGAGAGAAATGAACTTCTAAACAGAGGAACTGTTCTACTCTGCTCTAGAATGTGGTAATTTTTTTTTTTCGAACTGGTTTTCAACAGCCAGTGTATAAATAGTTGCCTAATAAGCAGTTCTGTAAAGCTATGGGTGTACGTGATTCTTGGTAAGCATAGTGAAAGTCTGTATCCTGACAGGTTTACAGTGGAATGTGGTGCATATCATATCGCAGCAGTTCATGTGGGTGAAATGCTAATTGTGTCCCTGGGTCTCTCAAACTATTTGTATTACCCCATTAGGACCGTTTTTAATGACATGCTATGCAGCCGGCCTGGTTCTGTGACCTTTGATTGCCTAGGCACTGCTGTGTATGTGTCTTGGAGCTTTGTATGCAACAGGATGTATTTAGTTAGTTTGTTAATAAGCTTTAAAAAAAAAATCTCTTAATCCATGCCTCCACTTAGGAATCTGTGTGTATTTAAGTCATCTCTTGGTATAAACGATGGATGTCTAGAGAAAGTTTGTTGGTTTACTAAAACTTCTTGGCTATTTCTGAACCTCCAACTCAGAGAGTGCTGGGCTGAAGCAGATCTTGTTTCACAGTGCAGCCTCCTCTAAAGGACTTTCTGTAGTTGGCCAGAATCAGTTTGTTGAGTTGTTGCTCTAGCTGTTTTAAATCTAAGGCAACCTGGAATTAGGCAATGAAGTGGACTTCACACGAAACGGAATGGAACAAAAAGCAGTTTGGACTGTTCCATGTTTGTGTTGGCATTGCTCTCTGGTGTTCTGAGCCGCCATGGAAGGACATTGCTCTTGTCCTTGTGGGGAGACAAGTGACGCCATTTGCTGCACAGGACCTGGTTTGCTTCCACTGTGATGAACTTGACTGTTAAGATAGGCTACAACTAACTGCAGGCAGGAAATTATGTCCTTCATTTTAATACATACTGTTCAGTATAAGCAAACTTAAACCATCCATCTGTTACTGGAGTTCCTTTCTGCCTGTGCCTGGTGCTGCGCTCATTGTGGCAAGAAGCTCTGGAAGAGAAGGCTGCAGGGCCTCGCTTGTTACTCCTGTTGTGCTGGCTGTAGGAATGTTGGAAGGCTGTGCTGAGTGGGCAGCACCTATAGGGTGTGGAGTCAGAGGTGCTTCTGATTGAGTGGACGGATGCATGCTGGTGCCTTCTGAATTGAAAGCAGCAGGAAGCTGTGAGAGCAGAACCACCAGGTGAGGGTCAGCCTTGTCCTGTGCTGGCCACAAGCAGACCTCTGCTGGAGCTGTGGAAGTGACTTGGCTGTGCCCTTACTCCTGCGTGGGACAGAAGTGTGCAGCACTTGCTGAAAGCTGGCTGTGCCTGGTCTGCCTTGGTGACTCTCGGCATAACAGAATTCAGTTAGGCTACAGTTGGTGTTTCATTCACTTTTGGTGGTCAGACCACCAAATGAGCACTGGAAACGTGGATATTTCCAAACGATCTTGATGCAATCAGCAGCAGGAGCATGCCTGTAACTTGTTTTCCTTGTCTGACTTATTCTTTTTTGCCAACATTTTTTATTGAAATATTGTTGTGATGCAGACATTTTTATGCTGCTTTGGAAAATCCTTTATATAAAAAAAATTGTGGGTTTTTTTTAATTTGCTTGCTAAATTTGTTTCTTCAATATATGGAGGATTTTGGAAAACAAAATTATCACTGCTTTAATATGGAACACGACTCTTCTTTTTTCTTAAGGAAAGATTTAATATAAATGCCAGTGAAGGTATTACAATATAAAAAGTATTAGGATGGGTCTAGGTCATGTTTTCTTATGGCTAAAATCTTCCTGAAATTTACGTTTAAAACTTATTAGCTATGCTGCTTTGCTGGTGATCAGTATATGATGAAGGTAACTTATTTGAAAGGAAGAAAAATCCTTATGTTGTTTCTTCTTCCCCGCCAAAGAATCTCAATACACATAACTTGGTTACTCCCTGAATGTGCAATTGAGCACTTAGGTTATTCTCGGCTGCAGATCCTAACAGTGAAACCTGTTCTCTTGTGGAGTATTAAATTTTATGAAATGATGTTTTCTTGAGTGGGACTCATTGCTTAATATTTCTACTGTAACTTGTTTATTATTATTATTTTATTATTATTATTTTTACAAATAAGGTTAAGTCGAGAAATTTTTACTTTGGGGGAAAAACAAAATCATCTCAACCCCACCCCAAGCATTCTCCCAGCAAGCCTTCCTTGCTGGCCTCCCACCAGACTGCATGACAGTGAAGACAGCGCTGCGACCTTCAGCTTTGTTTCTGCCAGCAGCTGAGCGCCTACAGGAAGGAGGATGCCACAGCTGATCTACATGAGCTGACCTAAATTTTGGGTGATAGGCTGGCCAGACTAGTTGATGCTGAACAGGTTTCAGTTTCGGCTGAAAGATCACTAGTCTGGATTCTAACTGTAATTAAGATGTGCTTTTCTTAATTAAAATTTGGTAAGAAAACCAAGTGTCCCTGGAGAGCCCTACCAACAGACAGATGTACAGGTAGCATTTCCATTTTTTAGAAAAAGAAAAAATACGTGACTAGTGAAATATTTGAGTAAGCGGTCTAAGCTTTATCTCACGTTCAGTAAAATTTCAAGTTTCGGTTAAATAATGCTTGATTTGTTTATGAAAAAGATGCTATTTTTGTCTTTCTTGACCGCTTTAAAACTTTAATTGCAGGAACGTCCATTCGCTTGCATAAAACATGATATTAGGGAAAGTACTGTTATCACTGTTGAACCAAGTACAATCAAAGACTCAGTGATTAAACCTTATCTGCTTAGCGCTTGGGAATTACAGACTTGTACCTGGTAATCACAGGCATGCAGTGATCAGAGCCTGAAGTTTTGGTATGAGCTTTACTGTCGAGCTGGTGGTCTGGCAGTTCCTGCATGGCTCCCTCTGAAGGTTGTGAGCTTCGAGTTTTCCCAGCACGAGGTAGTTAATACCGCTGATTTTATGGCTGCGCGCAGCAGTGATGTACATTTCTTACTTTGTCGGAAGGTGCGTAACTCATCTGATACCTGCTGCAGCAGTGTGGGCAGGAGGGACAAACCAGACACAGGACTTTTAATGAGCAAATATGAACCTAGTTTGGCAGAGGTAAGCATGAACAAACCTGGTTGAAGTGCTTGCAGTGCTTGTAGCTCATGAGCCAAGAAGTGGTGAGAGGTAGGTAGGAGTGGTAACTGCTGGTTTGTTAGCTTTTCTCCAAAAGTACTAGTGAATAGCTTTTCTTTTTTAGGCAAGCTGTTGGTATGGTTGACTTGGTTAGAAATTGATGGGCTTCTCAACAGAGCCATGACCCATTCTGAATTTGTGACTCTTCAGTTTTGGTGTTTCATCAAGTATGGGGTTGGTGATGTTCCTGCAGTTCTTGCGTCATCTGTTGCTAATGGATGTCATGCTGCTGCCTTCTGTCTGTGGTGGCCTTCATTAATGGAGAGAGTATGGCACCAGTAGAAAGTTCCAGTCCCAGACGTGTTGTGTCACAAGTTGGAGTTTCCTTGGCACTTTGCTTCCACTTTCTGTGTAGAACAGGATAGTAATGCTGAAAGATGGGTATACTCTGCAAGGAATGTTCTTTGTGCATAGTCCTTTTTGTTCAAACTGATAACATCCATCTGTTGCAGTTCTTAATGTACTGTCTTGAGAAATAATGCTTCTAAGATGAAATAGATGGCTGAGGTTCACGGGCAGCACTGAAGTCATTTGAACTCTGCATGTCCCGTCTAAAACAGTTGTGCCTCCAGAGAATGATCAATTTCTGACGACTCTGCAGTTGAAACAATTTATGTGGGTATGGTAACTTGCAGGGGCATGAAGTTGGATGTGCTGGATGCAGGATCCCACGTGGTATTACAAGTGACTGTAGCTGTGCACCCTTGCTGTGTGTGCTGCTTGGTATGTGTGTCAGTGTTCACAGTTTGTACTTATGGTGTGACTGGTGCAGTGCAGTCTGTGTTGTACACTGTGGTGATGCGTTAGAAATTCTTAAAAAAGCCATATTAGGTTATGAAGGATTTATTAGTGTTTGTAATAGAAATGAGAAGCATTTTTTTTTCCTGTATTTCATCTTCTTGAAAGGTCCCCCAAAGAGTTAAGTTCATGAAGAAGTAACTACTGGCCAGATGACAGTATCTGTTTCATGTTTGTTCTCTGAGTGAGACTTTGTTTATTCAGTTGATGTCAGCTAACCAGCGTGGGACTTAATGGGAAGGTCTCGTGTTGAACTAATGGATTATGTAGTGGCTTAAAACTTCTCCAAACCTAAGCTCTCTATTTTATTTTCACAGAATAAATATATTATAATCCATTTTTTTAAAGATGCCCTCTTAAGAATATTTGGGGAAGAATAATTTTTGAATGTAGAAGTGAAGAGCTATGCCTCCCCATAAGTGGTGTCTGTGATGTCAGGCTGAGGATGTTACAGAAAAGGAGTAGCTCAGATGTAAGACTTAGATTTGAAACTGCTTTATGTTATTATACTTTCCATATTTATGTTGTTGTCAATCAATTATGTTGGGTGTTAAAAATTTTGAATTTTTTCTTTCTTCCAGATGAAATAAAGACAGAACTGGAAAAAAAAAGGTAAATTATTAGTTGCTGTAAGCTATGCAAGAAAACAGCAAACTGAATAATTTGATAACGGAAATGTGAAAGTACACCTAAGTCACTGCAGTGAACTTGTGAATACTCAGTTGCTCACCTTTATGCCAGAAACGTGATATGGCCCATATCTCCCACTTACACAATGTCTGTGGCTCTGGGTACTCAAACCATAACTGCCTTCTGAATTTCACTATGAAATAATTGCAGAACTTCTAACAGGTGTTAGATTTTCATTTCCTGTTACTGGGTTTAATATAGCCTAGTAGGATACCTGCTGCTGCTTACAGTTTTCAATTTGATAGCATATGATCTTAATTACATAGATCAAGAATACTGATGTAATTTAATTATTAACATGAAGTATTAAAACACTGTTCCAGCACTGTGCTATGATTTTGAAATGAGCTCCAAAAATACGTGTTTTTTTTTCTTAGTGTACTTCATACAGGCTCTGTTTATGTAATTCAGAGTGGCTTAGTTTTATCACTAAGTTGTTATCTGGTATTTCAGGTAATGAGAATATGTGGAAATGGTCAGATGCAAAGTGAAAACAACTTTGTATTTTTCATGCGTGATTTTAAAGAAAATCAAACTTTTTAAAGAAAGTATGCATAAGAGAGTCTTGCATTATGTTTGTATGCTTCTGTGTACCATCTAGCTTTAAATGTGAGAAAGGAGGATGGGTAGTTTGCTGTGATAATACGTTTGGAAAAATAAACAACTCTTCTCCTCTGACCTAGAGAAGGCACTGTTGCTCCACCAAAAGCAAACTTCATTGAAGCTGATAAGTACTTCCTTCCCTTTGAGCTGGCCTGCCAGTCAAAGTCACCGCGCATTGTCAGTACTTCACTGGATTGTTTACAGGTAAGTTAAAACTCAGAGAGTGGAATGGAATAACATGCACTTAAAATTTTGTATGCTGTTGGCATTCTTAGAGAGAATATTATTATCCTGAAAACATACAGCTGTGCTGTGGATGTTTAAATGCATAAACTGCAAAGTATGGTATCATCAGATTTGGCTGAAAGTTCATCTTGCAAAAGCAAGAAATTCATGTGTGTTGTTGTTTTATGGTGGAACAATCATTCATTGAAGCTTATGGATTCTTACATTGTTCTTTAAAGATATTTAATCTGTGTTGCTTTAAAAAGAATATTTACCATGGTGTCCTTTGTAGTTCTGATGTGTTGGGAGATCAGACTCCAGAATTGTTCCATCGTGTGCCTCTCTTGGTACTTAGAGAAAAAACAAATGTGACTTAGCTTCATCATGCTACTTTGAACCTTTCTGCTGTGAAAGGGTTCAAAGGCAAAGGCCGAATAAATTTTGTCTAATTGCAGTAGGAGGAAATGTGGCACAGAAATGTGTATTACCTATTAAATCTTGTCTAAGTCTATGAACAGCACAAGCATTTGCTAACCAGGCTATTGAAGATGTTAAATTTCTGTGTTAAAACTGTTATAGCGAGGTAGGCTGCCTAAACTCCCTTTTTATAGCATACTCAACTGTATTTTACTTGAAAGTATATGGTTATCTAAATCACAGAATTATAGAACTAACTTGTGTTCTTTTTACCTAGAAACTTATTGCATATGGACATATCACTGGCAATGCCCCAGACAGTGGAGCTCCTGGGAAACGCCTGATTGATCGGATAGTTGACACAATTTGCAATTGCTTTCAGGGTCCTCAAACAGATGAAGGAGTACAACTGCAGATAATTAAGGTATTTTATTTGATACAGTTTGTGATTGTGTGATTTTAGTTACACAATTTTTCTATCATTGATTTTGTAACTGAAATAATAGTCGTGAAACTCCATTTAGGATCCAGTTTCTCAATTTCTTGCAGCATTAGATATGTTACTGAATTCAGATCTATTGTTTCATGGAATTTTTCAGGCTCTCCTCACTGCAGTAACGTCTCCGTATATAGAAATTCATGAAGGAACAGTTCTCCAGACTGTTAGAACCTGCTACAACATCTATCTGGCCAGTAAAAATCTTATTAATCAGACAACTGCCAAAGCTACCCTTACACAGATGCTAAATGTCATTTTCACACGGATGGAAAATCAATCTGTATGTACCTATTGCTTTTGCTCATCTCAAACATTTTGACTTGACAAACTAATAGAATACTTTTGTGTGTGTCTGTTGTAGTTAAATATCTGTTGATTTGTAACTTGAAACAGCTGTCATTCTACAGTGAAGCATAGTGTAGTGTACCAGTTTGATTAAGAATAAAATAGGAAGCTTGTTGCTGATAACAGTGTTTTACCACTTCACTTTCTGATGAATGGTTTTGTACAAACGATGCGATGCTTCTAAAATAAGTTTCACACTCCAATGGCTGAGCTAAAGCAGGTCTTCATCGTTGGAGCAGCCAAGCAACGTGTTTTGTTGTTTCTCATAAGTATGTGAATTCTCAAGGGAGCGTCAGTTATCATAGATATTTATTTTCCCTTATGTTTTCTACCTTACATAACTTTTTTCACAATGTTTTCTCAAGGTACAAGAATCCAGAGAAGTGGGAAAAACAAATCAGCAAAAATCCCCATCTCCAGCAGTTCAAGCAGTGACCAGATCTCCAAAGATGGGTCAGTTAAAGCACCACTATCAGGAAGGCAAATGCACTGCTCCTGTAAGTGTGGAATTAACTAATGGTGAGCCTGAGAGGACAGGATACGGAAATGTGAAGTCAGAGCAGGATTTGGTTCCTTCAGCACCAGGTGAACACAAATTGCTTTCAGTTGCATTTCTGTATCCTTTTGGGAGAAACGACTGGGGCTATTGGCTCGAATAACATTTGCATCTTCTTGGTAGCTCTTCAGTGTATACACGCCATTATTAGATATTGCCTGTAATGTTATAGCCACTGAAGAAAGGCTTGCTTTTGTCCTAGAATTCTTTTGAAACTATATGTGGTTCCAGTATATAGAATTATACTGGAACTTGACATGATTAGTTTGACAGAAGGGAAGGAGAGGAGAAAAAAATCATGGTATGCATTAAGTGATAGAGTTACTTTAAGATAATTGGAGTCTTATGGTAAAAATGTGTATTATGAGAATGTTATCATATGCATATACTGTATCAAAACAGAAAAGTAAGGTATTCCAGAAGGGAGAAAATCATAACACTTGATAAATACAAAGGACACAGATGCTACGTTAAAAATGTAAGTGCTTGGAAATGAATTATGGAAATAACTGAAATGAATGTTTTCATATGACTTCTTTGAAAAGGCTTTAAATGAGAACTACTTGAGAAAAATTTACTGTCTCTAACCTTTCTGCCTCTGTCCCCTTTTACCTTTATCTTCTTCCTGAACAAAAGTACAAAATTCAAAATTATCTCTTTGTTTCATCAGAGGAAACAACTGATGGAGGAAAGGAAATGGTTAAAGGCATCTTGGAAGATGTGGTTGAGTCAGCTGTGAAAGGTAGCAAATCTTCAGAAATAAAATAGATGCATGTTTATTGTAAAATTCTTATTGCTGTAATTGTAAAAGCACAGATTCTTTCTTATTATTGTTACTAAGTACCTGTAAAGAACACACACTAAGGCAATAAGAAAAGGCCTTTTATTGTCATAGTGGGTTCTTCTGTTGTTTGTAGCTGAAAAATCTTCTAGTTTGACTGGCACAGAAGCAGCAATAGTAGTTGTAGAGCTTTGCAAATGTCGTGGATTGAAAAAAGTTTCAGTTGTATTTTTCTTTCTCCCTTTTAGCAGCTGAAGAGAAGCAAGTAACAGAAACGGCTAAGGCTCTACCTGCAGTAGAGACTGCAGATACTGTTCTTTCTGGCTCTAGTAGTGAAAATGTACAAACAAATGGAATTCCAGATGATGGACAGTCTGTTTCCTCTACTGATAATCTGGTAAACAACTTCACTGGATGCCTGTGTAAGGATAGGAAAGGATGAAAATTTTCATGGCAATTAATACAGTGGGATTTTGAGGAGAGAAGGAACAGAAGACTTAACGTATGTGTCCTGCTTACGTTCAGAAAGGAAGCAGCAAATTCGGTTTAAGTAGATGTTGAAAATGACTGTTCTAAAATTGATTGTTAATTGTAGTTTAGTATTGGTGGGAGGAGAAAGAGATGGTCCAGATCACTTGGATTCCAGTTTATGTTTCATTTATGTCTTAGCAAATCATTAGCTAATTCTTAGAAGAGCTGTAGAATCTGTCTTAATTGCTTTATTCCTTTGTCTCACCGAGTATCTAATATTTTATTTCTTACTCTTTAGGAAGCAGATATATCTGGACATCAAGCTGCTGCCAAATTTTCTCATGTTCTGCAAAAGGATGCCTTCCTTGTGTTCAGGTCACTGTGCAAGCTCTCCATGAAACCACTTGGTGATGGACCACCAGATCCTAAGTAATGAAACTGTATTAATTATCCTGTTCTCTCCTGGTAGCTTTTGGAGACAGGGAGTGCAGATAAGTAGTTGCTGTATGCTAAAGTGGGTATTCAAAATTTATCACTCAGGCGCTTATTTCAGTTAGCTTGATGAAGCAAATTTCAGCCCTAGATTCACGTCTTTAAAATGTAGTACTTGAAAGATTTCCACACACAAGTTTGTATTCAGAGATACAGTAAATCTTTATTTTCTATGTTGATTCTTTTTTCTAGATCCCATGAATTGCGTTCTAAGATAGTGTCTCTCCAGCTTCTTCTCTCAGTACTACAGAATGCTGGTCCAGTTTTCAGGACACATGAAATGTTCATCAATGCAATCAAGCAATACCTTTGTGTAGCATTGTCTAAAAATGGAGTCTCATCTGTTCCTGATGTGTTTGAGCTCTCTCTTGCCATCTTTCTCACACTTCTCTCAAATTTTAAGACTCATTTAAAAATGCAGATTGAGGTGAGAAAGTTTTGCCATTTTTCTGAATCTCTAATTCTCATATGAGGATACTCCAATGATAAAAATTCAATGGCAACTTAATGTCTTAGTTTTGTTTGCATAATATACTGATAAATTAATTCTGTATTTGAGTTCTTCTGTATGAGATTCAATTTTTCAAGAGAAATTGAGTAGAAATGAGTTTGTATGTTTGACATAGTTCTAACAAGTTTCAGATCAAGTCCTTTTCCTCATGTATTTTGCAGGTGTTCTTCAAAGAGATCTTCTTGAATATTTTAGAGACTTCTTCAAGCTCATTTGAGCACAAATGGATGGTGATTCAAACTTTAACTAGAATTTGTGCAGGTACTTATACTGTTGAGAAAGCAGACGCTTCCTCTGGCAGCAGAGAAAAATTATTTTCTAGGAAAATGCTACATTTAATGTTTAAGAAGTTCTTTGGGGAAAAATGAATTTGATCTCTTAATGCTTGAGTTAAATGTGTGTATTAAAACCCACTGCCTGCTCTGAGTATTTCCTTTTAAAAATGCTGTTACACAGAACTCTAATGCTTACACTTTCATTTATTTTCAAGATGCCCAGTGTGTAGTGGATATTTACGTTAACTATGACTGTGATTTAAATGCTGCTAATATATTTGAACGCCTTGTAAATGATTTGTCCAAAATCGCACAGGGACGAAGTGGGCATGAATTGGGAATGACACCTTTGCAGGTAAGGATAACAGCTTTGAAGCTGAGGTACAATTATGTCTCTAGGTTACTGATACTTCCTGTAGTTTATGTTGTCCATAACCTACTGGTATTACTTATTTTTTTTATTAGTTAGCTGTATTAGAGAAGTTTTTAAGCTGGATAATGAAGCAGCATGGTTGATTTACTTGATTTTGCAGTGTGTCTACACTGTGACACTGAACTTGTTCTGTGCTCTTTTGATCCTCTCTCCCTTGGTGGGCCAACAAATGAGCCTTCCTTAGTCATATGTTCCTTTGGCCAAGAATGAAAGTAATATCAGGAGACCTTAGAGTCAGTGTTTGGATGAGCTGGTTTACTGTACAGTTAAAGTAGTGAGACACTTCTCTTTGTGGAGAGCTCTGATGCTGTAGAAACTTGCTGGATGTTCATAATCATTCATACATTTAAGTTGTATTTAAGAATTGGGGTATATTGCCTTTTGGTTGTACTTATCAACTGTGAATAGATCCAGCAGCTGGAATGTGGCATCAGTCTAGTTATGGTTGCTTTAGGCCTAAATTGTCAAGGGACAGAAATGTACTTGGTATCATCATAGCTGATGAACTTATTAAGATTTAAATGGTGTGATGTAATGCATCCTAAAAATTTGTGGATACAAGTGTATCATGTTTTCTTCTTGGATATTTCTAGGAATTAAGCCTGAGGAAAAAAGGGCTTGAATGTTTGGTATCTATTTTAAAATGTATGGTTGAATGGAGCAAAGACCTTTATGTGAACCCCAACCATCAGACAAGCTTGGGTAAGATTGTTTTCCTTGTAGGGAGACTAATTTGTTAAGTAAGTTTGTTCCTGTGTTTCCTTATGGTTCAGAAGTTATTCACTAGTGTGGATGCCAGGTTTTTACATGACAATTCATTTCTATAAGTATTTTACAAAGGGTTATGCAGTACTGTATGCTATGTATACTGACCCTCCAGATGTCTGATTTGAATAACCAGGGTCTGTTTTAAAACTTAGCCAGGCCATCATTGACACTGTAAAAGCTGGCTTACATAGAACATGAATGTGACATATCTTACAGCTCCTAGATTCAAGTGAAAGATCTTTAGAGATATTGATGTTTTTTTTCCCTTTTGTTGAAATACTTTAGAAATGCATCTGTATAGCATATTTGTGTAGTATAGTCTGGCAAAAAGTAAACCTGCTAGAATTAGGATTTTGGCTTAAAAAATTTAGTAGTTATTGAGTTTTTACTGAACAGGATGACTTAAGTCTCTTCATGTTTATAAATAGGTACATATAAACCATCTGAACAGGAAATAGCTGAAGGAAAATGCCTTGACAGTGGAGGGAGACGAAGTAGTGTCAGTTCCTTGGACTCCACTGTGTCATCAGGAGTTGGGAGTGTTGGTACCCAGACTGCTGTCCCAGATGACCCTGAGCAATTTGAAGTCATCAAACAACAAAAGGAAATAATTGAACATGGGATAGAGCTGTAAGTTCAATAATGAAGAAAAAAAAAACAACTAGTTAACTTGCTAGTTAAAAAAAAGTGTACAACCATATTGTTTCTTAGTCTTATATAGTGACTAGTAAAGTGACATGTGACTGTTGAATTTAGTCCTGAAGGCTCTTCTTTCAGAAAGGAGCATTGAGGGGCTACTGTATTTAAAAAGGAATTCAGTGACATCTTGAGTGGAGTGGAGCTTGTTTCATAGTATTCCTTTGTGCTGATTACGCACAGGTGTGCATATACCTAGACTGAAACTCATTTGGGTAGGCAGACACATTGTCTTCCAGCTCTTTAAACCATTTGTTGTCTTTCTTGAAACAGTTGCAGTGAAATGCTTGTTCAGCAGTGGTTTATTGCTGTTTCATTAATTTGAAGAACTTTCTCTGAAAATGCTATATAAAGCAGCATTTTTAATGGAAATTCTCTGATATCTGGTATTTCAAGAGGGAGGTTTTCAGTTATATGCATCACTTCATCCATGTTTTTGTCTGAATAGGTTTAACAAAAAACCAAAGAGAGGAATACAGTATCTACAGGAGCAAGGAATGCTTGGCAGTACAGCAGAGGACATTGCACAATTTCTGCACCAAGAAGAACGTCTCTGTTCTGTAAGACTATGGGCAATATAAGATAATTTGTATTGTTTTTAAACAAGAGTACTCTTACAGTGTTGCTGTCTGATCCTTTTGTATGCACTCTGAGTTCATATTTAATTAAATAGATAACTAAAAGCATAAGGGTTCTAATGAATATACTTAATCCCAATGCTGCTTTATACTTAATAAAGTATCCCAGACACTTTAGTAAATATAAGTAATTTTAGTAGCTGTTTTCAATGAAGTGCTGTGGAGCACAGGGTTTATATATATCTACATTAGTAGTTTCTCGTCAAGTGAAGGAATTTCATGTGGCACATTGTCAGTGCATTCCTCACTGCTGTGAAATAGGGTGCAAATTGGCTTTCCTTGGTTCTGTGTTAATGCAGATTTCACTTTGTAAGGAATAAGGGAAACAAGAATAAGCAGACTGTCTGTTTTCTAGTGATGCTGGTTTCCTGCCATCCTTTTAACGGTTGCTCTGCTGACTGAGTGAATCGGATCAGTCTTACAAAATTCAGTGCTGTGCAACTTCAAGCTTTCTTGCAAAGCTGGCAGTTGGATTACATAGTAGTAACTGTCTCTTGTGTTTTTTAGACTCAAGCAGGAGAATTTCTTGGGGAAGGCAGCAAGTTTAACAAGGAAGTGATGTATGCCTATGTGGACCAGCTTGATTTCTGTGGGAAAGACTTTGTTTCTGCTCTACGTATATTTCTGGAGGGCTTCCGGCTGCCTGGTGAAGCCCAGAAGATTGATAGATTAATGGAGAAGTTTGCTGCTAGATATATTGAATGCAACCAACGGTAATTCAAAACCTTGTATTGGCTTAGTGCCTGAAAAATGCCTGTTTTGTTCATAGTCCTTAAGAATGAGGTACAACTCTCACTCTTACCAGGTTGGGTATTTCCCCAAGTGTGTCTGTTTTCTTTCTTGTGAAAATTGAGGTAATGGGTAGAGGAATTAGGTCTCTAATAATGTGTTTATTTTTTCTTCTCTTAGGCAAACGCTGTTTGCTAGTGCTGACACTGCCTATGTTTTGGCATACTCTATCATAATGCTGACTACAGATTTACACAGTCCACAGGTAAAAATAAAAAAAAAAAGTGGACTTGTAGAAGCTTGGATTTCCACAGAACTTACATTCAAAAGCTGATATCCTGATTCTTTTCTACAGGTAAAGAATAAAATGACAAAGGAACAATACATTAAAATGAATCGAGGAATCAATGACAGTAAAGACCTGCCAGTAGAGTATTTGTCCACGATCTATGAAGAAATAGAAGGAAAGAAAATTGCCATGAAGGAGACAAAAGAATATGCAATTACAACAAAGTGTAGTAAACCAAGTAAGAAGGATCTAGAAACTGGAAAGACCACATGTTCTGAACTATTGCATAACTTTCAGGATGGCATAGTGGAGTTCAGGTCGCTTTTGAAAACATCTTTGTGCAATATATAAATTACATTTAGAATACTAATACAGATATCTGGAATGAAACTGGCTTACAATTGTTACTTAATGCAGCTATTTCTGTGATGGAAATGTGGCTGTATAAGTGCATCCAGGACCACTGCAGAAAGGCACTAGAAATTAGATTATTTTTTTTTTAATGAAAGTGAGGGAAATGATAAAAAATAATTGATGTTTGCTGTTATTTTGTTCATTAGCTTCTTGCTTTTATATACAAGACATGTGTTTTTTTCTTTATCAGTAGCATGTCATAGTTCATGGGTAATAAATGTCACTGTCCTTGTGATAGTCTTTGAGAAAAGAGGTGCTGAAGAGTATGTCATATTCTACAGTTTCTTTCTCTCATCCACAGCAAGCAAAGATTTGTGTGTAGTCTACTGTAGAAACCAGTGTCTCCAGCTGTACTCTCCTCATACACAGTGGTCATTCATTTAATTCTGAATCTTCAGCATAGTGCTTTTTTGGGTATTTTCCATGGTATTTGCAAGTTTCCTAGTTCAGAACAGAAACAAAATGATCTTTTGTGTTTCTTCATCCTTACACTAAGTTAGTAACGGATTTTTGAATTGGTGAAAGACTTGTTTTGTATGGAGGATGTGAGTCTAAAACAGTGAAGCATTTTCCGTCCATTATTATAAGCAGAGTAAATTAATAGACTATGCCTGTCTGACTTGTTCTTGGTATGTAACAAAAGGCAGAGTCTAGATATATTGTGTAGAACAAACTCTTAGATTGAAGTGTGGATTTTGCTGCTGAAGTTCCTTGCTTGCAACCTATGAAAGCCTCCTAAATTGTAATGGTTCTGGAAGATTATCTTTAGATTTCATTGTCAGTACCTTCATTTAATGTTTATCAATATGAAGGTACAGATTCTTCTCCTATGTGGGGGGAAAAAAAGCAAACCAACAATGCATCTGTGTGGTGTTCCCATTAGGTGTAGCTAATGAGAAGCAGCGGAGGCTTTTGTACAACTTGGAGATGGAACAAATGGCTAAAACTGCTAAAGCTCTCATGGAGGCAGTAAGCCATGCAAAGGCTCCTTTTACTAGTGCCACTCATCTGGATCATGTCAGGCCCATGTTCAAAGTGAGTGTGAAATTCTTGTTGTATCTTCATTGTTAAGAGTTTCAAGCATGCAAAAAAAAAATGGGGGAAAATGACTGAAGAGTTGGATAATGCAACAGGTGGAAATTTTTTTAAAAAATATATTTAGTCCCTATTGCATAATGTTTTAGGCTAAAATCTTAATAGATTTGTGAACTTAATTTCTTCCTTTCTTTAGCTTGTTTGGACTCCATTGTTGGCAGCTTACAGTGTTGGTTTGCAGAACTGTGATGACACAGAAGTTGCATCCCTTTGTTTGGAAGGCATACGATGTGCAATTCGAATAGCCTGCATCTTTGGAATGCAGGTTTGTGTGAGACTTTTCTCAAGAATTCTGCTTGTCTTTTATTGCTGAGTCCTATTAAGAGCACTGGCTAGTTTGCCTGCTACTCGTCTTGCCCTGGAAAATGCTCTAGTACAACTGACAATTATGTAGTAGAGTAGCATAGTCATGCTGGCCAAGTAGCCTTCTCTAGCTCTTCAAGGACTTTATTGCAATGTCATGTTTCTCTGTCTTGTAGCTTGAACGAGATGCTTATGTACAGGCCCTTGCTCGGTTTTCCTTGTTGACTGCCAGTTCCAGTATTACAGAAATGAAACAGAAGAACATAGATACCATTAAGACACTTATTACAGTCGCTCACACAGATGGCAACTATCTTGGGAACTCTTGGCACGAGGTAACAACTTGAATAGTTTTCATGCAACTGCATTGTTCTTTGAAAATCTGCAGGACTTTGTTCTTCTGCTTCACTTACTATTTTTAGTCTTTAATTAACCACATCTAGCTCCCAGGATGTGTTTCAGCTCTGCTTGAAAGATGAATATGAGTGCATGATTTTGTTAGTATTAAAAAAAAAAGTCTATTTTTTTGGCAGACTCTGTAGGCACAGTGTGATTAGCATTGTAGTGTTTGTAGTTGCTTTTGATAAGGAATTAAAACTATGCTGAATTTGCATTTCAATGCAATTCATGGAATTCTACACAGAACCCACTGCTTTCTTGTTCATGTAATCAAAAATACTGCAGCTCACAGCTCCAGACTTCTTTGTAGTGTTCAGCAACTTTTACACCACAGTTGCATGAAGAAGTTGGTCCACAATGATTTAGTGAGGAAAAGGTGAGGATGATGTATAAGAATCATACTTATTTTCCTAAAGCATATTTTTCAAGAACTCTTCAACCACTTCTAAATCAGTGATGCTGCTAATTTGGAATGCTCCTGCTGCGTTATATTCTCTGGTGCTAGACTTTGACTGCGTGATAATATGAACCAAAAGGGGCCCTAGCTGATGAGTTATGTGGACCTGGTTTAAAGCACAACTCCCAAATGCTTGTGCCAATCCAAGGGCTGTTGCAGTGTAGGGGAGTCAGGAAAGGTCTGTTCATTCTTTATAGCATGGCTGTTTTGGCATTTTTCACTACCTGCACTGTCCTTATTAAATGGCAGCTGCTATAATGCAGTTATGCAATTCGAGTTTTGAAAGCTGATGCTATGAGACATAGTAAAAAGGTCACTTCTGGTAGTTAGAGATCTAAATTAGATTTCTTGGCACTATATTATTTTTTTTTCCTCGAGTGTTGGAATGATTTATGGCAGCTGGTGTTCTTGAATGAGTCACTCAACACAGTTTGATTTACAGTTGCTTTAGTAATGTTGTTGTTGTCAAAGTTGTTTTAAAGGTTGGATAACCTGGGCAGTACTAGGAATAAATACGCAATGGTATCCAGAAACTGTGCTTTAAAATATCTTTGTTTTTAGATCCTGAAATGTATTAGCCAGCTGGAGCTAGCACAACTTATAGGAACTGGAGTAAAAACTCGGTATTTGTCTGGTGCTGGGCGTGAAAGGGAAGGAATCATTAAAGGCTATGCATCTGGAGGGGAAGAGTTCATGGGCCTCGGGTTAGGTAAGATTAATAATCTTGAACTTCACAGAATGCATATTTAATTGAAGTGTGATGGCTAAGAGCTCAGTGTTATAAGATACCAAAATATGTCTGTTCATTTGCTTCTACTGGAAATTATTCAGATTAATGGAACTTAAAAAATCCATCATAACGTTCCAAGATATTTTAGTAATTATCAAACATGTTCACACTTCAATAATTGTAATAGTGTGTAAAGGTATTTAACAGAATGCTTCCAGGTTGATTTGTCGGGATGTGATGTTTTCAAAGGTGTTTTACAATTTTCTTACCGGTGTTATCAGTTCTTCCCTTTTATGCTCTGTTTACAATTAAAACGTGAACAGTTTCTCTTTATTGTTTCAATGATAAATCTTTTTGCAAAGAAATTCCCCATCTCTGCATCTTGGGCTTGCTGTTTTGGTTCCTTTACTACTGTTCCAGTAGTATGTGGAACAAAAAGCTGTAAATTAGAGGAGAAAGCAGGCTGTCTTAATCTTTGGAAAACTATCAAGGTGACACTTTAATTCCAAAGTACTTGGGAGCTCATGCTGTCTGTGATGATTGGATGGTGGATGGTTGGGCTAGATGATCTTAGGTTGATTTTTTCCAACCTTAATGATACTATAATTCTGTGATGATGCTGAATATAGCAGAACTGTGCCTAACCTTAGCTGTTTGTATCAGATTGAGTTAATATTTTCAAATGTTTTATCTGTTTCAATCATATTAACAGTATTACATCTTAAGTAAATTAACATAATGACCAAAATGCTATGCCCTCAGTAAAAAGAACACCTCTAACTGCATGTTTAATTTGTCATAAGCTGGCACAGGTCACACAGGGGCACCATCTGCTCCATATACATTACAGTTGCTTTTCTTTGTTTACTTGTAAAAGCTCTAAAAATGTGATGCTAAACGCTGTTTGTTTTTGTGGCTTTTATTGCAGGTAATCTTGTTGGAAGTGGCGCTGATAAGCGGCATATGGCGAGCATTCAAGAGTCAGTGGGAGAGACCAGTTCCCAGAGTGTAGTGGTAGCAGTAGACAGGTACTTAAAATTTGTTCTGTGGAAAATGTGACTTGAAGCTATTGACCTCGCTTTATTTGTAGACTCTGACAGGGATTTCTGTTCTTGAAGCCTCTTTCTCTCAAGAGAAAGGCGATGTTTAGATGCTGTCTTTGGAGCCACTAAGTATAGTGCTTCAGGCACGCAGTATTCACCAAAAGAAAGGCTGGCATTAAATAACTAATGTAAACTAGTGCAGTGGATTTCGAGAATGGGCACTGTGTATGCGTGTGTTTTTGATGCCTTTCCTTGGAGTAAACAAGTGATTTAGGTATCTTTGTTTTGTATCCCTCTGTTTCTAATCTGTGTGCATGTGATCTGTGTATGTGGGCCTTTTCCTCAACCCCATTTTGAGTTAGCTTGAGATGGGCTGGTATCTGAAAAGAATAAATGCCCATGCTCTATCAAGTCATGCAATTTAATTTAGTCATGTGAGTTTCAGTATTGCAGCATTTAGTTGCTCTTTTGCAGCTTTTTATTTGTTAGTCACTGTATTCTTGTCTAAATTATCATCTTTTTCATTTGTCTTTTTAAATATTGTATAAGAGAGATGCTTGTATTAGAAGTAGTGTTGAAAAGGGCATTTTTTTATAATTATTGAAGCTGCTTGACAAGTCAATAGAATCGTATATTCAGGCTTTTAATACTTACTGTAACATAGGTATGCACGTACCATATCATAAATTCAGGAACAGTTTGCACTTGTCAATAATCTGTATGCCTCATAATTAGCAATCTGAACTTCTCTCAAAACTCTGAAGAGCTAAGGGGAGGAAAGGACTATGGTGAATCTTTAGTCTTTCTGGTCTTTCTGCTATTTGTACTGATAGCCACAACTTAGAGTATTCATAAATTACATAAACCTCGAGCAGGTGGTTAGCATCCAGCAAAATGTGCTATTGTAGAGCACTTATAGGATGCTGCTGACAGCTCTTAAGATTTGACTGGTTCTTGGGGATGTGCAGCTAAAACTGCAACATATTTATTTCTTCTGTAGGATATTTACAGGATCAACTAGGCTGGATGGAAATGCAATAGGTATGTATGCTGACCATACGGAGCAGTACAAGAATCCTTGCCATGTAACATCCTGAATTTACAGTAGTGTGTTGTCATGTTCAGTTGACTTCGTCCGATGGCTGTGTGCTGTCTCTATGGATGAGCTGGCTTCCCCACACCATCCACGCATGTTCAGTCTGCAGAAGATAGTGGAGATATCCTATTACAACATGAATCGCATTAGGCTGCAGTGGTCAAGGATTTGGCAAGTGATTGGAGATCACTTCAACAAGGTATTTTTTAAAACCAGATTACATAACGTATGTCAGCGTGGAAGAACTTTTCATCTGCTTTTTCTTTTTATGCTTCTGAATGGAGTAGGTTTTGACTTCAAAGAAATAAAGTCTGCTAACTTCTCAGCAGTTTATATGTAGTAATCCTAACAATATTTGCTTATACAAACACTTTCTAATGCTAAGTGAAACATCTCTTTCGAAATGTGAAGAGTGGAGACAAAAATGGAAATATTTATGGAAAGGATCTTTTTATAACAAAAGATCACTTCATTATATGACTATGTATTTATGCTTCTTCCTTTGTGCCATTGTATTATCCTCCTGGTCAAATACCAAACTAGCTTTCCTCTACAACATGTGCAGATGATCCTGAAACAACAAAGTTAGTTTTGTTGGAAGCTTGGACTGCATTCCTTTCTGACCTATGTTTTGTTTTGTTTTTGAGTATCTAGCTGATTATTCTTCCGCACTTTCTGCATACAAAATCTATGGGGCTGTTGAGATTTCTCGTGACTGAGACAGAGAGCCCTCCTGTTTTCTGAATGTCTGGAAACTACAGCGTGCTTGAGATTTTCAGTGGACTGATATGAAACTAGTATGATGGATATGTTACTTATATAAGTAATAACTTAGCTGGTAAGTGTTTGAAAATGTGTTTCTTCTAGGTTGGCTGTAACCCTAATGAAGATGTTGCCATCTTTGCAGTAGACTCATTAAGGCAGCTGTCCATGAAATTTCTTGAGAAGGGAGAGTTGGCCAACTTCCGCTTCCAGAAAGACTTCTTAAGGCCTTTTGAGCATATTATGAAGAAAAACAGGTGTGATGGACTGATGTTAGCTTACTTTAGTCCTTTTTAAAGGTGCTTCTTTGTGTAGATTTAATTGTCTTGCATCTGAAAGTGGCTGTTGATGTAGTGTTTTATTTTGTTTTATTTTTCTAAGATCTCCAACTATTCGGGACATGGTAATACGCTGTATTGCTCAGATGGTGAACTCTCAAGCTGGCAATATTCGTTCAGGCTGGAAAAATATCTTTGCAGTCTTTCACCAAGCAGCATCAGACCATGATGGGAATATTGTGGAGCTGGCCTTTCAGACTACAGCACACATAGTTAGTAAGTAATACTTGACAGATGCAAGTACCAACTTCTAGCTTAGCTTCTGTGACTGGTATAAAAGGCCCACCTGCACATGAGATTTGTATTCACAGGTAAATAAATGCAAGATCTTGCAATTAAACCATTTAAGCTCTGCAGCTAAGTCTTAGCTGTTAAGTCTTCAAATTCCTATGAATAGGAAAAAATGCATATAGGTCCCCTGCTGCAGAACTCTTCAAATTGGGAGTAAATTCAGTATTTCTCTATTGCCTATTAGTAAATTGATGCAGATTAAGGAAACTGCATTAATAGATTTTGTGAACTCCATGTTGTTTCAGTATCATATGGTATATCATGTTTATGACACTGGTATGTTTTTACTTGTGAAGTTTAGTTCATACAGACTGTCTACTCTAGAAGTATATTTGAAGAATACACTATGGCTACTTTCACAGGAAGACAACCAACACAGATATTTCAATACCAGTGGCGGCTTTAAGTGTCCTGAACCTGCTGTATTCCCATTAATTAGCGTGGGGGAAAAGATTTGTGGACAGTGTTAATAAATGCAATCCTTAATAATATTAAGGAAACTTTTGCTAATTTGAGTTAGAGTAGTTCAGTTGAAAGGTACCTATGAAGAATACGTCCAATTTGAATTGCATAGATCTTGAGAGTTGTAGTCTGTTCAAAAGCTTGTATGCACTGGCTTGGGTTTGTGTTTAGTCTGTCCCCTAATCTGAAATCTAACTGCTTTATCCTCTGTTGCTACAGAATCTAAATAATTAAAGGCTTAGTTAAGATGCATCAAGCCTTACTCCTTTTATTTTTATAGTGTTCTAATAGGATTGGATGGCATATGCTGTGGAAGGAAAGTGAGCCGCAGAAGAAACCATGAAAGAATCCTAGATTATAAATCAGTAGTTAACCAACCTGAGAACTTTGATAGATTCTGATACAGATAGATTTTTAGGGATGGGAGGATAGCACAAGGAAGAGTAGAAGGGAAGAAATTGTGTTTAATCCAGCAAATCTAGTCCTTTCATGTCTGTTGTTTTGGTAGCAAGGTACCAGGTCTGACTTCAGTAGACCAATGTCAGTTCATCTATGCATTTCTAGCAGTAAATTTTAAGAAATGTTTTTGTTTGTTCTTCACAGCAAATATTTTCCAACAGCACTTTCCTGCAGCAATTGATTCGTTCCAAGATGCAGTAAAATGTCTCTCTGAGTTTGCTTGTAATGTTGCATTTCCGGACACCAGCATGGAAGCAATTAGACTTATTCGGTATTGTGCAAAATATGTTTCAGAAAGACCACAGGTATTTTATTTTTTTTAAACGTTGTACATTCTTACTATCTTCTTACTATCTTAATGAGGTTCTTCTTGCAACTAAGAACTTTCAGACTCAAACTTCAGTCTCCCAGCAGCAAGAGTTTGTGTTAAAAGTGTATTCAGAATTAGGAATTGTTTTGGTGTTAAGTAGTGAACTAGGATTAGTTAACATGTTAAAAGTGTCTTTTGGTTTAAAATGGAAGCTACTACCATTGAAATACTTATTTTCTGTATATATTTTCCAGGTACTTTCACAGATTGGTGTGTCTGAGATTTATATTTGACAGGAGTTGATTGTTACAGTAGAAACTAAGCTAACTTTTCAAGTCTGTCTGTGTACCATTAGTGGATGTAATCTATCTTAAAGACTTCTGAGGATTTTTTTAATCTTTTTTTCCTGCCCATCTCCAAGGTATTAAGAGAATACACGAGTGATGACATGAATGTTGCTCCTGGGGACAGAGTATGGGTCAGAGGATGGTTCCCCATTTTATTTGAGCTTTCTTGTATCATAAATCGTTGCAAATTAGATGTTCGAACAAGGTAACAAGGCTTTTCTGTTTTTTGTTTGCATTCAGTTAGGGAAGAGATCACGGGTACATGTTTTAACGCAGCCTTTGTTTGTTTTAGAGGCTTAACAGTGATGTTTGAAATAATGAAGAGTTATGGCCATACCTTTGAAAAGCATTGGTGGCAAGATCTGTTCAGAATAGTGTTTCGGATTTTTGATAATATGAAACTTCCTGAACAACAAACAGAGGTAAAACAAAGAAAAAAATCAAGCAAACTTCACTCTCCTTTGTTTCCGCAAGAACTTGAATGATCCAGGTGGCAGCTTGTGTTATTTGCTGTCAGTGTATTCCAGCCCATGCTGTTACAAACTTTGTTTGTAATGATAATTTGTTGTATTATGTTCTGTTGCATGTATGAGATGACCAATGCTTGATAGCTTCCATGTAGAAACTTGCCATAATATCCTTTCTGTTCTCCCTAACTGAATATTCTCAAGGAAAGTATTTATGCTTTGTAATACCACATACTGTTCAGAACAGTAATCACATGACCAACTAAGTACCTTCTGGCAAGGTATCTTCAGTAGCAGGTATTAGGGTCTTCCAGTTTTATCTGAATTCAGTTCTTCTCGTAGGCAACCTCCTCTTTTGAATGGCCATTCACGAACCAAATGCTGTCATGCCAGAGGAACCCACATAGAAATAAATGTTTTTTTTCTCTCTCAGAAATCTGAATGGATGACCACTACATGCAACCACGCACTTTATGCAATCTGTGATGTATTCACACAATTCTACGAAGCTTTAAATGAGATCCTTCTTCCTGACATACTTGCACAGCTACACTGGTGTGTAAAACAAGGTAATTAGTTCACTTGCATCTTTTGATGAATGTATTTTTGACATACTCATTACTTAAGGGGAAAGCTAGTTGAATTTTTGAAGAGTAATAACTACCATCATCAGAATGTGTGATTTAATAAATGTCTGCAGAATCTTAAGTTTTCCAGGGTCTCGTTCTACTTAATCAGTTAGGCAGCTCTTCTGTTAATGTGTTTATGGTGCTACTGGGACAGAGCAAAAGCTTTTAATAATGTTGTGCTAATCTTTTGCTAGCAGCCTTTCTGCGTGGATTAAATATCTTATATATACATATCTACAGATGAAAGCATTCTGACTTTCAAAATTATTTTTCCCCACCTTCTGTCTCTTGATCACTTAGTGTTTCTAGGTATGTCTTTCCAAGCATTTTTTTCATTTAGGCTCAGCCTCTGAAGCCTGAAATTTTCTATATTGCTAGCATGGATTATGGGTGAAGTCTTCAAATTTCAAATTTGTGCTTTCCTTCATTTGTTCCACTGTATGCTCTTTTTCTGCTTCCTTCTTGTCCTTTGTCTTCCCTATTTGGATTTCAGGGAAGTGAAATCTCAAAGTGTATTTTTAAGTACTGTTTTCTATTCAGTATGGTCCTCAGCTTGGTGTTACTGTAATACAGTTTATACATATGCTTTGAGCTGTGTTAACATGCCTCTCAAAAAGCATTTAATGGAGCAATAATAGAGAGTGCTTAATGTTTCACTGATATTGTTAAAGCTAATAAATATGAAATATATCTTCCACAGAAAATGAGCAGTTGGCTCGATCAGGTACAAACTGCCTGGAAAATCTGGTAATACTAAATGGACAGAAATTCAGCCCAGAAGTCTGGGGCCAGACGTGCAATTGTATGCTAGAAATCTTCAAAACTACCATTCCTCATGTGTAAGTTCATAAGGTATACTGCTCACACTAACGCTCTGTTTCAGAGCAACAGTATTAACTGTTTTTGTTTTTTTATTTTGATGTGAAGCTTGCTTACATGGAGGCCAGCGGGAATGGAGGAAGATTCAGCTGAAAAGCACTTGGTAAGAGTTAATTCAGTGCAACAAACTAAGCTGAAGAGGCTGTGTTGGATTAGCTTCTGAAATATTTTATAGTAGTAGATGTGCTTGACAGCAAGTACTGGAATTGCCATTAGCTTGTACTTGGTGTAGCTATCGAGTAACTGAAAAGGAATGGGTGCAGGCATTCTTTGAGTCTGAAATTCTGATGGCTGGTTGGTAGGTAGCACTTAGAATTGTAAGAATGGTTCTAAATTCTATTCTAGGATTTGGACCTAGATCGTCAGTCATTAAGCAGTGTGGATAAAAACGCTTCAGAAAGAGGACAAAGTCAACTTTCAAATCCAACAGATGAAGGCTGGAAAGGTGGTCCTTATACAAGTAAGGAAAACATCCAAGTTTATTAAACAAACTTTTACAGTCACTTTGCTTCTGTAGTCATTTAGAGGCAGTTTTAGGGCACTTGATAATTTATTTGAAAAACTTAGCTTGTCTTTCCAACTTGCATTTTTTCCTTCTAGATTTTCTTTTTATAAGATAATTCACAGCATTACCAAATATGAAAATGGTAATGTAGTACTTTGCTAATCTGTTGTACATTAAATTGTTACAAGTTACTTCTGAAACTTCTGTTGTTCTATTTCATTAGACCAGAAACTCTTTGCTGGCCTCCTTATAAAGTGTGTGGTACAGTTGGAGTTGATACAGACCATTGATAACATAGTATTTTATCCAGCAACAAGCAAGAAGGAAGATGCTGAGCACATGGCTGCAGCTCAGGTACCAGCAGACTTAAAAATAACTTTACTGCTTAACAAAGTACAGAAAGTTTCAAAGCATTTAAAAAATGCTGTGGTACTGTATGTAGCCTCGTCCTTTTTCTAGTTCTCCATACTATCCTGAATGTGTGTCCTTACTCTTAGTAATAATATATATATATTTTAACTACCGCCAGTATTTCTTGGTAGTTTGCCCTTCAGATTATTAGTGTAATGTGGAAGTTGAAATTCAACAAGGTGAATTGTCAAGACATAAATAACCACCTCCCTTGGAGAGGAGGTCCTTGCCCCTGAAAATTCTGATTCTAGGGAATAGTGTAAGGTGGGCTCTTATTTGTCTGTGTTAATGAAGCCGTAGGACAGAAAGTTTGGAGCTAGTGCATTCAGGTAGTGTCTTGGGGATGGTGTAGTTAAATTCACAGCAGAAATAGCTTACAAAAAAAACAGCATTTTATTATTATTAGTGCTTTTTACAACCAGGATTTACTGTAACTTCTCTTGAAAATGTTTTAGTGAGAGGAATACAGCTTTAGCATTTGACAGGACAGTTCTACTGTGGTGTGTTGCTCTGATATTTCACTGGTGCCTCACACTGGAATCTAGAGTTAATAGTATGTGATATGTGAAGTATCAGAGTCTTTCTTATGAAAAGAATATATTACTGACACTGTTCTCTCCCTTGATCTCTTTCGTTTAGCGAGATGCACTGGATGCAGATATCCACATTGACACAGAGGACCAAGGAATGTATAAACACATGTCTTCACATCACCTCTTCAAGTTACTAGATTGTTTGCAGGAGTCTCATTCTTTTTCAAAAGCCTTTAATTCAAATTATGAACAAAGAACCGTGTTGTGGAGAGCAGGTGAGGCTTTTGTGTAGTTTGGCTTTAAAAAAAAGGCACTGAACTCTGTTTAGGACCTCAACCATTGAAAAGCAAAAGTATACTATTGTAACAATTTCTGCAGTTCATCTGACACTGTATACTTTTTCTACTTTTTTCCTTGCCGATGATTTGAGATATTTCTATTTTCTATGTGTATTTTTCACTGAAGTAGAGCAGCACAGTTAGTACTGCTGCACTTAAAGGCATTTATAGAAATAAGTTAGATGTCAGTCAAAGTCGAGGAGAAAGAAATGCTGTCTGTGAAAGAAATCAGATACCTACTGTTGTTCGTTAATAGACAGGTACTTGGCTGGCTCTTGGCTGGTATCTAAAACTGTGAATGTTTCCTCTGATTTCTAGGGTTCAAAGGTAAATCAAAACCTAATCTCTTAAAACAAGAGACCAGCAGCCTGGCTTGTTGCTTGAGAATACTCTTTCGAATGTATGTGGATGAAAACCGCCGAGACTCCTGGGATGCCATACAACAACGCCTGCTTAGGTAAGAGAACGAAGTTAGCTCAGGTGTGTTCTGTGTGCAGAAAAATGTGCACGGTGCGTCCTTGGATATAAACGTTCCATTTCTTAAGTTGCTGAGCAAGACATGCAGAGCATACCAAGATATAACAGTCTGCTCTTTACTAAAAGCAAATTTAGCAATAAGAAAGCGATCCATTTGAAATAAATGAAACGCTTTCTTGCTTGACCCACTTTTCTGTACAAAAGTGGTGGTACAGAATGCAAAGATTTAATGTGATAAGAAATTTAAACAGAATGCAGTGCAAGCTACTGTATACCTGGAACTTAAAGCATTAAAAAAACAAAATTGCTAAGTAATACAAAAAGCTACTTAGCCCCTTTATCTTAGGAATGAGTTGTTGGTACAGAAAAGTGCTAGGTACTAATCTGTCAAATGTGAAGAAATCTTAAACTCACTATTGGTACTAATTCAGTGCATTTCAGTGGTATTCCAATTTTTCAGTGTCTGTGGACTCGTCTTTTCAGTGCATAAAAGGGGAGGTCCCATTACCTCTTCAGAAAGTACCAAGAAAATCTGTTGTAATTTGTACAGATTGTCTACAAAATTCAGTTTACAGCAAGGACCAAGAATGTATGGACACATGGGTAGTTCTTCTTTGATTTAAGTGCTGCAGATCTTTAATATAGCAGTGTAGATTTCAGGAGAGAGAGGGAGAATTTTTTTTCATGGTGCTGTTGCCTAAATTGTCCCCATGTAAGGATCAGGAAGTAATGTTTGCAGGTTGAAGGTGAAAACACTTTAATTACAGAAAATGCTTTAATTAGAATGCTCACAAGGAAAATAGTTGTTTTCTACTTTTCACTCTATAGTTGTTTGTTAACAGCATAAAAACTATTTCAGTCCAGTTATCTGTAACAACTGTAACAAAATATAGGTAAATGTGTGTGGTATAAAATTATTGCATGTGACTGAAAAATTTCCCATTGAAATGCATCTTGTGTAACCAGGATACACTGTGAGAGGACTAATAGGGCATGTAACAAAAACTTATTGTGGGTTTTCCTTTTGGTTTGTTTGAACTTGGCATCTTTTCAGTGTATGCAGTGAAGCTCTGGCATATTTTATTACTGTGAACTCAGAAAGCCACAGAGAAGCTTGGACCAATCTCCTGTTGCTGCTTTTAACAAAAACACTAAAAATCAGTGATGAAAAGGTAAGAGCAGGCTGGAAGCCATGTCTGTTTGCATTCAGGTGTTTTCATCTCTGCTTTCATTGAATTCATTCTTTGTCATACATACTGCAAGATGGCTAATTTGCTTATTCATATAGTGTGTGCTCTCCTTGGAATGTAGGAATTGTTATGCTTCCTTTCTTTTGGCAAGCATTTCACTTTGTAAAAATGGAACTACATCCATGAAATTCAGTTTGTGGAAATACTACTGCAGATCTTTGCATGCTCACAGTGCTTTACATCAGTAAAGGATGTGCTTATGGTGTATTATAGCAGCACAGAATGGTAGAGGTAAATTTCATCATTCTATAACTGTAATTTTAGCTCCTTGACAGTGATGGCAAAAAAGTAATCTTTGGAACCTTAGCCTTTCTGAGGAAAATGTGAATGCATATATTCCCTAGAATATCTCATGCAGAGAAACTTCTAGAGGTTGCTGAAGTTTGTAGGCATTTCTTTGTTGATTGATAATTTTAAAAAGGATGGATGTAGTTTAAAAGTGTGGGTTTTTGTGTTGGTGCTTTTTTTTTATGTATTGCAAAATATGTAATTTCACATTACTTATGCTTTGTCTTTTATTGCAACTCATCAGTGTTTGAAGAAAAGGGTGTTAGCACTGATTTGGTTTCTCCACGTAGCAGCAATTCAGAGATGTCCATGTGGTTGTGGTGTGTTATGAAAATACTTTTAACTATGTAGATAAAATGGCAAGCCTGCGATTCCTTGGTACCAGGCCGGATGTGGCTCTGGGCAGCTTGGTCTGGTGGTTGGCGACCCTGCACGTAGCAGGGGGGTTGAAACTAGATGATCATTGTGGTCCTTTTCAACCCAGGCCATTCTATGATTCAATACTGCAAGATTTTGCAGTAAAAGTGTCCCCTCAGTTTTTTTCTGTAGAATCATAGAATGCCTTGGATTGGAATGGACCATAAAGATCATCTAGTTCCAACACCCCTGACATGGATTGGTTGCCACCAACAGCTCAGGGCCTCATCCACCCTAGTCCTGATCAGTTCCAGGGATGGGTACCCATGGCTTCTCTGGCAGCAGTGCCAGGGCCTTGCTACCCTCTGAGCAAAAGAACTCTTCCTAATATCTAATCTAAATCTCCCCTCTTTTAGTATAAAACCATTTTGCCTTGTCCTACTGCGTGTCCACATAGAAACTCAAAAACTAACACTCAGCATTATTAGCAAAGGAAAGGAAGATAAAACAAGCTTTGATGTTCTGTAACAGTAGGCATTCACTAAGGCTGCTGTGGAAAACAGACTCTGGGCTTGATGGCTATTTGGCCATTCAATACGGCCTTTGATTTGGTAAGACCTTGCATTCTAACAAGTTGGTGTAGCCATATATGTGAAAAAACTCAGCGCTTTCCTACAGGAATAGAGAATAATTTTCTTTTTTCATATCTTTCCTGATAGTTTAAGGCACATGCTTCAACGTATTATCCATACTTGTGTGAAATCATGCAATTTGACCTGATTCCTGAGCTTCGAGCTGTGCTACGGAAGTTCTTCCTGCGTATAGGTGTTGTGTTCAAAATCTGCATAACAGAGGAACAAATACGGACAACTGGGACAAATTTACCATCGTGGTAGCCCTAAGTAGAATTGGTTACTCCTGCTTCTACATAAAGCTGTTCCAGAGATCGACTGAAGTGGATGGGGGAAGAAATGGGACCCTGGTATATCAAAAGAACAGCAAGTTACTCTTAACACAATGGCATTTGAGGAGGAATGGGGAGGGAAGGGGGGGGGAAAATTCCTGACCATCCTATGAGACTATCACCAATTTTTATTTAAATTATTGCTAACAGAATTAGTGCTGTAGATATAAAGTCTATTTGTTTCCATGCTCATCATCCTTATGATCAAGTTTGTCTCTTCTAGTCTTTTATCAGTTGTTCAGTTTTGCAGCCCAACCAAATCTTATAAATCAGCTGGATTTCTCAATTGAAGTTATTCCCCATGGAAGTAATAAATATAGTTGTATAGTCTTGTGATGTCAGCATGTGCTCATAATAAACTATACTGCAGTGGCTGATGACCACCTCAGATCATTCTGGGTTTTTCTTTGTGTGCACATGGCTAGACCAGGCAGTGCATTATAGGTTTTGATGTAGACAGCCTGTAGGATATTTGGGGAAGGGGTTTTCCTCTTGTTCAGCAGGTCATTTTAGAAGAACTTTAATATCAGTGCTTCGTCTTCCAAGATACTTCGTTTTTATGGAAGGAATACATAGTAGTATCAACTCCATTTAGCGCCTTAGTCTTGAGTTCAAAGCATTAAAAAAAAAAAAGTAATTCTTAAACTTCCCATTGACTTTGATACATGTCCAAATCATGGACACAACATCTACATTAATATTATAAGCAGGGTTCAAAAAAAAAAAACAACCCTCTTTATCCTTGAGTACAATGTATTTAGTGTATTTAGTGGTAGTGGCCTGTTTAGGAAGTCTTATTCTTAATACCTATGAAATTTTCTCTTTTTTCTTTTACTGCATACTTTCAACTTCTTTTTTTTTTTTTGTGCAAATAACTAACAGTTGAGAACAAATCTCACTACTGTGAAATCTGAATTCCTTGACTGCTTTAGCAAAATTAAACTTAAGATCAGTCGTGCACTATAACAATTACCAATACATTTATGTAGTTTCAAAAATATGTGAAGCAAATGTGATTTAACACTAAAGCTTTGCTTACCCTGGAGGTTTTCCTTTCTTCAGCATGCCTAAGTTTTTTGTGACACTGTTTCCATCACATAATACCAGTTTATAACAGAAGTCCTGCAGGGTGGAGTTATGTCCTTTGAACTAACTTTAATTTCAAGTTTTAATTTCAAGACTTTTTTTTTCAAAAATGGAAAAGTATGGCAGGATGGGAGAAATTCCACTTCCTAAAACATGTAAACAAAAGTGTTAGATTACCCACTGTGCTATCTGTATCAGCAAACCTCAGAAATAACAGTATTTAACAGCAACAATAGAACGGTACTGTGTTCAACTTGTTTTGCTTTTGAGTTTCCTAATAAGGCAGTCATAGTTGATGTAGTGTTGACATATTCTACTCTCAGAGTTATTGGTGTATGTATATATACTTTTTTTTTTTCTTTTGAGCTATTTCCAAAGGGCTCATGTGGCATTCTTCAGTAAATCAGCTTGTTCTATGTAAGCATCGTTTGGCAATTGTTTTGCAATCAGTAGTACTGGTAAGGCTTTCAAGATTTTATTTTTAACCAAAGAAAAGCCACAGCCAGGCTAAGTTTTAAACACTCTATAGATTAAGCCTGTATGCTAATAATTAATATGAGGAAATATATGGCTATATTTTAGCATAAGAAAAAAGACTGAAAAATAAGCGTTGCCAATATTGAACTTGCTGCATTTGAAATGTCACTTTATGTTGCATTTAGTATATTTGCTTGTTCCCTGGTAATGTCACTTAATTACAATAAAATGAAGTATTTATTTTAATTCTATTTAAATTTTTAATAAATTTGTAAGAATAAGCCATTATTTTTCCTTCCTGTCCTAGATAGTTCTAAAACATATATATATTATTTTCAGGTTTTGAATGTGACACTGCCTCATTGAATGTATACCTGTATCTCCTTTCAAGACACAAACTTTAAAGTTGCATGTTTCTTCTACAGTTTCGAAAGCCTTACATCTCACATCTTGGAAGAGGTCTCTTAATTTTCAGCTCTTAAATTTGGAGTTGTATCGTGGGCTTTCTTTGCTGTAATGTGCAACGTTGGTACTATCTCTGCATATAGAACTAATCAGTCCCTTCTTTCAGCCTTAGTTCCGAGAGATTCTTCTTTTACTCAAGCTTTTATTGTATTTGTACCATTTATAAACTGCTGAAATTAGGCATGTGACATTAGAAACATTCTAGACTTACTGTAGTGCATGGAGGAGAAGGGGGACTGGAATGCAATAGGATTGTAACAGCCTTAATCCTGTCATGATTTTCTGGAATTGATTGTACATCCTAAAGCAATAAGAGTAGTATGCAGAGCGTATACCAGAATACCTGAAACAGCTGTATATTCACATCAGCTTTTTGTTCTCCCTCATACAGTCAGAAAGATCATAACCCACAGGCATCTTAATGGAGCATAAAATGTTGAGCCAAAACACCTGCAGGCATTGCTGGTTCTGGCCTTGTCCTGGTTCTGCTGCCATAAGATCTGACCTGCCTGGGGTAGTTCTTCAGTGGAAGGATGAATGAAACAGGGTTCTGTGTCAGCATATCCTAGTAGAATCTCTGCAATACACAGAATAATTTAAAAAAAAAAACAAAAAACCAAACACAAAACAACACAGTTCTTAGACTGCTGAAGTACTGTTCTGCAACAAACTACAGACAGATTTTTACCTATAAGGGTATAAATACGGAGACTGCATGGTATTTATCGCTACTTATGGTAGAACCTTCTAGGAAGCAGGGGGGAGATGCTGTGAGCAGAGCCCCGTGCCCTGCCTGCCCTCTCACACCGGGGTTCCTTCCCCTTTCCTGCCCCGCTCCCCGAGCTGCCAGCAGAGCCGTGCAGAGCAGCTCTGCCTCAGAGGAGCCAACTTCAGCTGTCGGCAATGAAGTGTAGTATCTTTTAGCCTGAAGTAAAATTACACTTCTCCTGTCCAAAGTGCGGCTCTCTTTAATCTGTAAATTGTTTGTTCAGCACCTTTAATGTTGTTTGTGTAAAATGTATGTTTTCACGTATTTAAGATGCCTATGTTTCTGAGGACCTCCATATGAAGTGCATTTAATACCGATAAAGAGCAGTCCTTGCCCTCTGGATGTACACATTTTTGAGAGAATAGCAGAATTATAAAATATGAAAACCTATGTAAAGTTTTCTACATGAAAATACTATGTATAATACTGTTATAATACCCCATGCTTTAATGAAGTGGTAAATCAATAAAGTTTTAAGAAGTGGTGCTCGGCTTTAGCAGTGCTTTATTGGAATGTGGGAGGGAGGAGAGAAACCCTCCTCCTCCCCTTCATTTCCTCAGGGACGATTACAGACGGGAACGAAGAGCCGCCCCGCCGGCCCCGTTCCCGCGCAGCACCTCAGGCGCCGCCTGACGGGCACTGCGGCGCGCGGGGCCTTGTGGGAAGAGCTCGGCCATTGGCTGCCGCCTCCACGTGAGACGGAAGGCACGGATTGGCTCGACGCGCGGCGCGTCGAGGCAGGGGAGCCCGCCGATTGGCTCGGCGGCCTGACGGTGTCACCGCCCTGCGTGATGCGGTCACCGTGCCGCCGCCGCGCCCTCTCACCGCGGTTTGAATGTGAAGCGCAGCCGGAGCTCTCCGAGCCGCCGCCCAGACAATCTCATATGAGGTCACCCTAGC
>JAOWBP010004554.1:6613038-6634091 GCA_028571105.1 Tragopan temminckii
CCCTTCACCATCTTTGTGGCCCTCCGCTGGACTCTTTCCAAGAGATCCCTGTCTTTTTTGTACTGGGGAGCCCAGAATGTTCTATGTTTTAATGTTCTACACAAAGAGCATGCTGATGTGATAAAACCCATTACAAAACATTTCTCTAGTGCTAGCCATCTATAAAGACATCTGTAGACTAAACTTGTGAGAGCTCTCCTTAGATCTAGAGATGTGATTCATCAAGATTGTGCATTTTTGTTCATCTTCTTTTCTCCTTTTCATCAAAGGTTTTTTCTCTTTAATGCTTCATACAAACCAGCTCAACATTGCTTATATTGCACAAGGCAACTTGAATGTTGACAAAACTGTTTGATAAAAGTGCCGTACAATATGCTTCCAGCTTCCTTCCCTCAGAACAACATCATTAAACAATCTGATACTTAGAAATTCCTGTGTTGATACTGATAAAGAGAAAGCAATTCTTTGTAACAATAAAACCCTTTTTGTACCTGGTTAAAAAGATGCTCCAGACAGCCATGAAGTTTGTCTTGTTTGTCTAAAGGAATCCTCATATCACTGGGAAGCTCATCTCCTAAGAAAACAAAGATAAGTTTTTAACTGTCTTATCAGCATAGTCTGTGATGAGGCCAGAGATGACACAGGCACACCCTCACACTGCAGTGGATGAAAATTGATCGCTGCTTTATCTCAAATTCCAAATACTCATACTTCTTTCACATAATACAAAGGCTTAATAGTTCTTCCATACTCCAGATATCCTGTGGTTTGTTAGAAAAAGAACAAATCTTGATCTTTGATTAGTTTGAAGAAACCACATTTGCAATTGAAACATGCATTTGCTTATAATCAGCAAAGACTTATCACCCCTACTAAAAGGTCTGCTATGAGAAAATGTGTGTCACCTAGGCATGTACTCACCTGATCCCATCTCATCACTGCCCAAGTAAGAGCTATTGCTCCGTACACTGGTGTAAGACAACACTGAATCCCGGTTGCTGTTACATTCACTGGAAAGAAAAGCAAAGTAGGTGACTGAAGGTCCCAGTCTGAAGCAGAGGAGGTCCTGGCCTATGATAAACTACCATCTGCACTAATCCCCAAGTCAAATTCTCTTATGCATATGCAAAAGAAAACCTAATTACATGCAACATTTGTTGCCAGCTCTCACAATATCACCGTAACAGTGTAAATGGAAGCTACTCAAGATGGGAGAGGAAATTTAAGGAATCTGTACCACGGGAATATCAAGCATGGCAGACCCGCAAACTGCCTAAGAAGAGTCATTCCAGTTGCTTTCACACCACTGCTGGCTGATGCATACATGAAAAATTGCAGCAAGAATCATTTCAGTTCAGTTTATATTAACTATAACTTACTAAAGGTGACCAGAAAATCAATGGATATCAGTCTGCCCCCCTCCAGTTAAATGACACAGTGTTTTTAATGGCACAAGCCAAAAATAAAACCCACAAAATTCTCCACGTTGTCTTTTCCACTACCTTATTTTAGACTAAGGTGAGACTAAAGAGTAAGAGCAACTGAAAGAACCCTAATATGGATTCTTGCCTGTCCTTTCTTAAACCTATTGCCAAAGATACCTATTTTTTTCTAAAAAAAATAAATAATTTATAGCATCTATATCACAATATAAGCCCTTATGAAATGACTTATGATCCTCGTGAAGCACTACCAATGCAAACAAAACATTTTCTTATTTGCAATTTGTTTATTTTTGTAGTTCCTCAGTAGTTTTTCACTTTGTTCTCTATTGGATAACTGTTATCTGTAATATATGCATAATTGTCTAATAAAGACAGAATAATCTTTCTCAATTTACATTTATGTGTAAAACTTTGGAACAAGTGACAGATCCACAGGCACTGTTCTTAATGTCACTTTGTTACACAGGATAGATTATCTGCAATTACAGAAATCATTTAAACTAAGCTGCTCACAGGATTCCTATCAACAATGAGAGAAATACTTCACATTTCAATAAAGCAGCTCTTGAGCACATGTGCAGATTTAAATCTAGCACCACGAATAGATACTGCGGATCTCAATGTTCTAAGTGCTAGTTCTGATCCTTTACTGACTGGATATTTGCTGTCTTGCATTCAGCTGGGCCAGACCCTGTGCAAACTATCTTCCTTGGCCTTTCCTGATGGAGAGATTGGACCATGAGGGCTCGAGATGCTCGCTGCAATGTAAACTATTCTGATTCTGTTATTTCTGCAGAGCTGTAAGAATACCACATGGTTCCACTTGCAGTATTACAGAAAACCACCACCTAGTGAAGAATCATGCCTGTAGTAGCATGGAAGTAGCTAAGACGTATCATTTATTCGGGTTATTCTAAATCCTGCAAACTCACTATAAGGTATTTTTACTTCTTTGCATAGGAAAAGTCCTATGGCCTTCCAATTAATGCAGAAATGACCTATTAAGGTTGTAAAACTGCAATGGTCAGACACGATTGCAACTTGTTCCATTTTTTGTGAAGTAGATTTTTCAAATGTTACCTTCCAAGAAAGACAGAGTTGGAGTGTGTGAAATTTCCTTCAGTAACAAATATTCCAAGAGAAGCAGTGGTCACTTGTGTCCCAAAACAAGATTTCAAGACACGTGAATAAACATTTGCACTTGTGGTTTCAGAGGCCCATTAAGAATAATAAAAAAAAAAGCCCATTTCTGTTTCTCAGTGTCTTAGGTTTCTGGGAAAACTGTTTGCAGAATTGAATAGAAAAAAACCTTATAATAGCAGCTGTTATCAGGCTGAAAACTCTGCTAAGCTTCTGAAGTTTACAGCTATATGATATAGAAGGGGATAGTCAAGCTAGATCTATTTACTTCATTTTGTTCTGTTTTTGCTAATATTCTGGAAGTGCTGGTATTTTGACATTGTTTGGCGTGGTAGTTGATATTTTGGCATGAAACATTTTTTCAGACTAACCTGTAGGAGTCTCTGAAACTCATTGTGTCATGTCCAGAGTCTTCCTGGTCCTCCTCAGAAACTTTGAAACAGACCTTCTTGATGCCACCATGCTCAGCTTTGTCAGGATCACTCTCTTCTGTTCCCAGAGAAGGTGGAGACGACTCCTCAGTGGATGGTAGCTCACAGGCACCACCTTCTGTAGGTTCTGTTATGGTGGACAGAAGTCTGCAGAGGTAAAATGTGGCTGTCAGGGACTGGTGGATAGTTTCACAATGAGCTATAATGGCTATGACCAGAATTCAGCTAGGTGAAATCAAAGACAACCTTGCCAGTATTTGTACATGGACTATAGCTACGTAAAATTGCGAGCTCTAGAAGAGGTTCACTGAAATCTGTTTATCTCAATTCACAAAAACTCCTGTTTTTGCAGGAACCTTATCTCCACCAGGGACAATTTAATTGCTGTAACAATGCAGCCTGAAAGGGCTCTGTTTTTCATTCAACAGAATCTGCACTTTCTCCATCCCAGGCACTGGGTTTCTCCCCTGGGGAAGTGCTCCAGCTCACAGGTTCTCTCCCCAGCATCTCTTGCTCTTTCTTAAATATGTTTGAGCCAAGGCACTACATGCTTTCTGATCAGTTTAAGTTTTTGGTGCATGATGGGCTCTTCTCTTTTGTTAATGAGTTGGCTGGAAGCAGCTGTGGCCTCACGTCACAGCGATCACCCCTGCAGCACCTGCTAGCAAATCCCTTCCAGTTATGTCCAATACACAGACCCACTATTCAAATCCTTAAGTACCATTTCTAGGAGACCTGTGATGATGAAAAGAAAAAAGGAAAAGGAAAACATAAGTTTAAAAGAGAAAGCTGCTGGAAATCACAAGTTTTATTTGGTCTGCCTTACGTCAGAAAAAACCTCAAGGCGAGGCACCTACATATATATGTCTATACAAAGTTCCAAAACCACTGGCACACAAAACACTCTTGCCTGTTAATATAGTATACATTAAGCAAAACAATGGCTGCTGAATTCAGGTAGACTTTTAGGTGCAAAGGGCAAAAGTAAACACATGGGTGGATCTGCATGGGATAGGTTTGACACTTCAACAGTCAATGAGCTGCAATGCAAGTGTAATAAGAGTATAACAATAGGGGCTGATAATGAGATTTCTGGGGTTAACGTCTCCCTTCTAATCAGATTTGCTCTTTGCAGTGCATATTGGATTCTTTACTTACTTATTTATCTGAACGACGTATTGCTTCATTTCCTTCACTGCAATGTCAAGTTTGTTAAAAAGGTGCAAGTATGAGTCCTGTATCTCTCGATCTTCCTGTTTGAGCAGAAAACTGAGTCCCCTTTCTTCCTGACTTGTTCCTCCATTCTGCTGGCCAAAACTACCATCGAGATCTCCATCTTCTGGGGTCAGACATCTCCAGGATGGTGCAGCCATAGTGGTGATGCAATGTTGAGTATATGAGACTGGATTTACGGTACCTACTAAACATTAAAGAGCCTAGTTAGTATGGCTCTCGTGAATCTCCACAATCCAACCCAATAATGCTAGTTTAGGATAGGTAGAATTTAAAAAGAAAAGAAAAATGTCACATGATTATTTTATATAATTATATTCCATTACAAAATCTTTTGTTCTTATTTTTCATTTTCCCTGTCATACCAATTAGGTGTTTTGAATTTAGTACAGTCCAGAGACAGGTTAAATTATGGGAGTAATGACAGCAAGTATCCACTCATATAGTATCCATTTTGCCCGTTTGAGTATCTAAATGCATTTGTTGTTAATGAATTCAACCTCTTTGCAGTTGGTCTGTATTATTATTCTTCCACATTTAAAAACATTTACATAACACATGCACTTATATATATAAATACATATATACATCAAGACATAGGATGATGTAATTACAGAAGATAACATACGTTTTCTTTTTAAAATGCTGACAATTTTGATACTGTTATATTTAAAATACCATGGCATTTTAATATCTTCAAGTAAGTGGGGCTTCGTTATTGATTCATTTTGAATAAAAGGAATGTATTCTTCAGTGGATTGGTTAGACTGCAATTCACTGTATCTTTTCCAAACATTCCTGAACTCTGACTTTGTTAGACAATGAATCAGATGCGTATTATGAGATACTATGATGAGGAAATGTTGGAACTCAGATATTCAAGTTGCAGGATAAATGCTGTGTAGCAGCTGCTTTTCAAGAAGTACATCCCCTTGAGACAGAGTAGAGACTTCCAGCTCCAAGATATGGAATTTATTTACTAATTAGGAAAGAAAATAGTATTGCAGTCTGATTGAACAAGTTTTCAGCCTGAATGTAGCCTCTCTTCACAGCATAGAACCTTTTCTAGCACTGCTATTACAACACAAGCAGGTATCATTCTACTATAACATTTTGAAGAGAAAACAGGGGCAATGGCAAGACCTTGTTTCTTTGGAACAATTTTGACTTCACTGAGCAGTGGAAAGACACAACTTTCTATGCAAATAAAAATCAGTATGATTTGAAAGTTAAATATCACCTTGTTCTGGATCAAGACCAATAATAGAAGGTTTTCGTCCAATGCGAATGCTGAACGACCTCCCTGCTGAGGTAGTGTTTTTGGGGTATGACACCTCCATGAGGTTAATATGGCAGTTGGTGGGGCAGAAATCCATGCTGTTGAGGGAATGTGGTTCCATGATGGCTTGTTTGAAGGCTGGGCTCACCTTTGTCTTTAATCCATCTGCAAACTGGGAGAAATAAAGCAAGGATATGCTACTTCATTTGCAAAAAAAAAATATGAGGCAATGTAGATAATCATCTTCTTGCTTCTTATTCAGAATCATATGATTTCTGCTGCAGTTGAACAGCACATGCCCCATAAAGTGCTCATAAAACGGCAAATGAAAGCAATTAGCAGTACTTTCTAGGGCACTCTTCTCAACCAGCTCAAGTAACTGCACAAAAGACTACACTTAGTTTGTTTACACTTTGATATACTGTACATATGCTCATCTTAATTCTACAAATCAAACACTGATCATTCTGTTGTGGCCGCATTTATACAGTGATGTGGTAGAGATGAGCCTGCAATAATATTTCTCAGCTCATGGTTCTGACGAGCTGAAAGGAGCAATTTACAGGTTAGGACCTTTTTCCTTGGAACTTGTATTCAAATAACACATAGAGCTGTTGTCATGCTACTGTAAAGCAGTTTGGATCCATTAATAAAGAAAATCAAAACCCAGTTATTGTTATGCAGTACTGTCTTGAGACTTCAATAACTAGTGGGTTGTACCTCTTGGTAGTTTGCAAGCCGCCTACTAATGCTTTCCAGCTTAGTGTCACAGATCTGCCGGAACTCATACTGGGGCATGGTGGCCACAGCACTGCTTAGGGATATAAGCCTTTTGCAATTCCTTACAAAGTGGTTGTCTTCTGCAGCAAAGGCCTCTAAAATCTAAACAAAAACACAGAATTTTAATTATGTAAGACGTGACAGTGAGGCAAAATTCCACCAAATAAATGGTAAATCCTGTATAATGTCACGCTTGAGTAAGGTTGCCTTCAGAACAAGTTGCTGTTATAACCACCTGAGAGCCATTAGCATGTCTACTCCTCAGACAAACAAAATATTCCTCAGAAACTTTCAGAACAACAAATTGCTCAAAATATTCACTGCGCACTGCCAAGGTAATCTGGCTCTGGCACACTTTGACTTTCATTGAGCTTAACAATAACGTCACTGGGATGTGACAGAAACATTTACTGTTATCTCATCATTGTGCATAGATGGATCAAAATACACGGCACTGTTGTCTTCCAGCAGCCATGTTTCTATCTCCTTCCTTCAGTGATCCATCCAGTCCATCAGATGGGAAAAAAAAAGCTTGATTTTTTTTCTAGAGTAAAGCAAATTCTTGTCTGAAGAGATTAATCTTAGGTATCATCAAAAAGTACATTACCAGTCAGAAAATAGCAAAAATTCCAACGCCTCTCAGTTCCAGAGAGACTCTCCTATCTCTCTCTCAACAGCTGAAATCTAGGAAGATTTTGCTCACTTGCCCACAACAAACGAGAGCTAGTTTGAGTTAGTCCATTCTAATGAGAAAAACTCCAGGCAGAGTTGAGACAACTGCATACTACTGCATCTGAAGTAGCAAGACAATTGACAGAGAAATGCCTATATTATTATCTTCCCAGTTCTGTTCAGGAATGAAGCTGGCCATGTATGTTGGTCAGGTACCTTTGCCGTGAGACAGAAGCAACCTTTTGGTTCCACAATTTTCTCTAGGACAAAGGATTTGATTCCTGCACTGCTGACATATTCATATACCACCCCATGCTCCAGGTGAGTGTTATCCACAGTCAGGCTAATGAGAGGTGTTTCTTCACCACTTATCACTGGAGAGCTGATGGTCTGTTGTACCTGGGCTGGAAACAAAATAAGTCATTAGAGGTATTCAGCAACACACATGAATACAGGCATGCAGAGGAAAGAGAAGTCTGTTGAGAGGTATTAAATGCAAAGACGCAAAGATACAACTTCTGGCTCAAGAAGTCTGTGAGCCACAGACTGCTAGAGGCTGGGAGCGTATTGTGAAGAAGACATTTGCTGTTGGCCACTACAAGAGAGTTTTAGACAATCCACAATCCCAGTTCAGATTCTGATGTTCTTCCAAGTGGTGCACATCCATGCACGGGGCACCATTTTAGTTCTGTTCAGCCATTCACATACATAGTCCCTCACAGAAGCTCTCAAAGGGAAGTGAAGTATGTTAATCTTAGAGCCTTGTTGTTTCTAACAACCCTCTGCAAGAATGCCACTTTTCTGTTGAAGTTTTAGGAAACTAGATGATTGAGGTCCTTTTCAACCAAGGCCATTCTATGATTCTATTAAGTGTTCTAGATGTACTTTCTGTACAACTATAAGACTGGGATGGTATGGCAGAGATGGGGTGAGGACATTTTTAAATAATGGCAATAACATTGTCATCAGAGAAGAAATTTAAATTTTAATCAAATTGAGATTTGCCAGAGCACTGCTCCCTTGCCTTTACAAGGGCACCCCTCCGGCTGTTCCAATACCAAACTGCACTGTTTGGCCATTAGACTACCAGCCTCAGCAGTCCTTACCTGGGTTTCACAGAGACATTCTTGGAGAAGTTGCCAGTGGCATTCAGAGAATCCCGGCTCAGACCTTTGGAGTGGATCTGGCTTCAGTATTCTCCCCTACCATCTACTTTTCCAAGCTGGAAGAAATATGTCCCCCCCACCTCTTGCTGACACAGTAGTAACGTGCTCTGAAAACTTGCTCCAGATCAAAATTATGTAAATGAAGTTAAATAGAGCTACTTGCAGACTTTCCCCCTCAAGCTGCTACTGCCCATAAATTCCTAGTTTGCAGGGGCTACCAAATGGTTCTAAATGTGCTGAACTATTCCATTTCAGAAACTGGCTTTTGTGAAGACAAGGGCTGGGATCTGATTACTTTTATGGCATTCAACAAACTGAAAAATATCAAAATATCAAAAACAAAGGCAGTACCTCAAGCCCAAATCTTGTTAGTATCCTACTTCTACCAGTGTGTAAACACATCTGATTCAGGTAAATAACATAGGTTATCTATATCTGCTTCTAAATTGTGCCTAGACTTGTGCACACAGCTTTGCTTGCATTTTTTTTTACAGGTTCTAATAAGAATATATACTTTTTTTTTTAACAGCCTATAGTAGAAACTACAGAGCTAACATGTAGAGTCCAGACACCTCATATGAGGAACCTCCTTTATCATTATTTTAAACTGGTTTTTGTCTCCTACTTAGATTTTCAAAGGACAGTTAATGCTATGATAGGAGTCTCCTTCAGGCCTTTTATTGAGTAGCTTGGCACAAAGGAGGGCCTTCAGCCATGAGAATGGTTTGCTGATGGGGAGTGTGCTGACGTGGCTGTGTGACTCTGTGTGATTCTAGTATATGGCTTGATACAAAAGCAGTCAACAAAATAACTCAAATCATTACCTACCCGAGCATGCAAGACCCTATGTCATTTACTGTGGGACTTGGGCTATAGCAGCCAATAAAAAGCAGACAAGCAGCAGATTTTTTTCTATATATACATAATAAATGACATTGTTACGTATTATGAAGACTCTCTCAGGCACTAGCAGGAAACAAACATTTAAGAATTCATTTAGTGATCCTAAAATCATATTTTCTGTTCAGGAAAGAGAACACGACTCCAGAGAATTGCAAGGGTATGATTTCTATGTGTATCTCTCTTTTTATTCTACTAAATAAACTGCAGCATAAGAGCACTTCCTCCGACAGACCTCATTTTATTACAAAGCTTTACTAGCACAAGAGATATTCAGAAATAGTCATTACACTTTATATTTCTACTGCAGTTTTCCTTCTCTAAGCCCCTAAATCTTCCCTAGGTTTCCTTCCCCTATTTAAAATCTTTACCTGATTCCTGGTGGATATTTTGAAGTGGATCCAAATCTTCATCTCCTGCCAGTGAAGAGTCTTCTTTGTTGGACCCTGGATGACTGCCATTCAGATACGCACTGGATGCTGCTTGCTGAACTCTGTCCTCCTCAGCATCTTCATGTGTTCTGTACACCCACTGGTACAATCCCTTGCAAGAAATTATGACCCCAGTAAAAAATGCCCAGTGTCCATAGGGCTGGACTACAAAGGTGAATCTAGCTGCCAGTTTATTTTTATCTTCTACACTGGCTGAAATATTAACATGATCCCAGTATTCCTCTGAATTTCAGAGACTAGAAAATCGGGATCAGTATCTGGGTGCACTTCTAGTCTTAGTAAGCAGCTAATAATGTTTAGTAGTGCATGAACTGACACACATGCTATTGGTACATGCTTTTGCAACTATACACAACTGGGATTTACTGTAATCAGCTCCCTTGGTTACACTAGGACTTTGGCATGGGAGCAAGTTGAAAGAGACTTGTGTAAGTTGCTCTTATGAACATTTAGAGAGTATAAAAACACAGAAGAAAAGGAAGAATTAATGTACTTTGAGGTTTTGTATTCATACCAGCACTTCCTGTTGTTTGGTCCTGTATGCTGTAAAGTGATCCAGAACATCCATGTAATTTCCATGTGATGCATTACTCCCATTGACTTTCAAAATGCATTGTCCTGGATGAAGGCCTACAGCTGCAGCCTCAGAACCTGATAAAAGCAACAGCAGGGAAGTTAGGCAGAAAAGCCCACTGACTATGGAAGAGAAAATTGAAAAGGTTGGAAAGGGTTTCTGGTAAAGAAGAGCAAGAAGAAAAAACAGCTGAACGCTGTCAGGCTTTTGCTAAGTCCTTATTTGAAGAGAATTTAGTTGTATGAGACAAATATTATCTATCTATCCTTCAGAATTTCTGTAGTGCAGGGAGAAAAAGAAACTTGCACCATGCTTAGTGTATATATACATGCTCTTATATAAATGTATATATGTACTCCAGCTTAATTATACCACAATCTTCCTACTTACCTCTTCCTACTGCATGAACATATGGTGGTGCTGCTCCCCGTATCTGAAAGCAAAGTGCTTCAGGACAATCTGGGATTTTAATGATTCTGCAGGTAGATCAAGAGGAGGAGAAAACAACATTTTAAGTTAAGCTGTTAGAGCTCCAGGCAATTTTAAAAGCATCTTTCTTTGGCATTCACAGCTGTGCTTTGGATAGAGGAAAGAACCCAAGTAGTTTACAAATAAATAAAAAATAAAGGGACTCGAAGAAATCACTGACTACATCTACATTCTCTAAGGCAGATGGGAGATTCTCTTTGTTAATTAAAATTTGACACTTCCAAGTTTATTAATTTTTAAGCAAGAAATGCAGGACAGAAACTTTCTGTGGTATTCATATTCGTATTTATTTCCATTTCCAGGGAAACCTCAGTACAGCTGTACTAACTTACAGCAGCTGAGGATCTTTGCAACAAAAATAAACAGACAAGGTTCAATTTCATAGGAAATTAGGGGGTTACAAAATTTAACAATGTCAAAGATATTAACAGAATCATGTCTCATAATAAAATACCGTAATGGACTGAAAAAATTGTATGGACTGATAGAGTTAGTTATCCAAAGGTAAGGCAAGCTTCAACAAAATGGATATTACTTTTGCTTGAACATGTGTTAGGGTCTGAGATGTTCTATATCTGTGACAAATGACAACCCTTATGGGTCAGGGTTTTTTTGCACAAATAGGCCAAAAGTTAACTGCTATGTACAGAACGTATACCCTAACTCATTTATAGAAGCATGGGATTCATCACTAAAAACAATCTGTGACTTTTGTACCGTAATCATTTCTGTCACTTCTCTGTTTTCCTGTTGAACAGCTTCTTATTGGAAAGACTTTACACAGTTCTCACTACAAACTATAGAAAAAATATTTAATAATTGAAAAATAACCCCCCGCTTGGCACTTACTCTTTTGATTTGATGGCTACCAGAAGCCTAAGTGGCCTTCGTGAGCAGAAGGACTGGTTTAAAATGGTTTCCACTTCTGTAAACGGGCGTAGGAAGACTAAGTCCTCATTGATGGAATAGATTTTTCTTCCTGCCTGCAGGCCAGCCATCTATAAATGAAACCAACACCACAGAAAACTTTGGATCATTGATAGTATTTCTGAAATTTCAGGCTCCAAGGTGTGTTTGGAGAGGTTTGACTGCTATTGGCAGTTCCAAGGTTTACAAAAAACTGTATGTATTGTATTGGTTCATCAAATCCTTCTTCATTCATCCTTAAAAGTCATTTGCATTTACAAAAAAAACAGAGATTTCACCAACAAACCACGTCACAGATATACTTTTTTGTTTTTTGTTTTTTAAATAGGAGACTTGAGGCTGCATTACCCAGTGAGATAGAGAAGTGTGATTTCCTCCAACCTACAGGCTGAGCACAGGGGAACAAGAAGTTTTTGGTCCCTAGCCATGCAAAAACAATCTATACCTAGTACCATAAGTAAATGTAACCTGTTCTTATGTGGCAGTATAATCCTGCCTATGCTTTGAGTGAAGTACTTGCTCTTCATCAGAATAAAAGGACACAATATTTTCATTTTAATTCCTAACTTTTTCATCTAACTTTAGTCAGAGACAGATTCAGTGATAGAATCCAGATCCCCTATTCTGCCTGCTGGACAACAACCCTAATCATACTCTAAACATAAACCTTTCTGTGATCTGTATCAGTTAAAATGTGAATAGTAGCACTTAGATTGGGTGTTAGGATTTCGAGAAAATATCAAAATTCCTTTTAGTGAAGTAAAAATACATAAATAAATATGACTCTGTGGCTTCAACTGTTAACCCTTTATGGGTTAGCATTATTTCCCTTCACTTCCGAGTCCAGCAGTTGGGCTTGCTTCTAAATGTGACAAGCCCTTTCCCTGTTCTGCCTGGAATCCATTGGCAAATGTCTTGACCGGGAGAAAGGAAGTTAAACAGTACTCCATAATCTCTTAAATATGTAACTCTGACCTCTGAAAAAAAAACAAATCTGGAAGTGTATGACTGCAAAAACTTCAACAATGCCTACACATGGCTTGGCTTTTCTTAAATATATCAGAGATCAGTTTATCTACACTTTCCTGTACTTTTTTTTCTTTTTGCTCAAAACCAATGCTATTAATGGGAAAAACTGCAAAGTGCTCTCCTTGGTTTACTTGCTAAGCTTTCTACAGTTCATAACGTCCTCTTGTGTACCCAGATTTAACATTTTTCCTTTTTCGTACATAATGCTCTATAAAACTGATAATATGTATAAATAGCAGTAGATAGGCATTTTAGCTCAGAATAGAATTTTGTAAAGTTTAGTTTATTATTCAGTGGAAATGTTTATGCTATTTGCATTTAGAATCATAGAGTCATTTAGCTTGGAAAAGACCCTTAGATCATCAAATCCAACCACTTACTTACACTGGTGAGTTTATTATAAAGTAATAATTGTAATATATATTTCTAAAATCATTATGGCTTAGGTCTGATTTTCTCAGAGTAGCTCATACACTTAGTGTATGTGCAGCTAACTAAAATCTTTGCATATCTGCAATCATTCTAGCAGTGGATGACCTCTTTATATTACCAACTTACTGCCTGTGCATATAGGAAACCTACCTGCACACATAATCATAGTAAATCTACGAATGTCTGAGGTACACAGCTCCATATGAATCCCTACAAACTAGTAACTTCGATCTAAACATCTGTTACTCTATCAGGTTTTAACTAAGCAGGCTAATAACAAAATGACAACCTGCCTAAGAGTAAAGAACTGCAGTGTCACAGCACTTGCACTTTATGGATAATGGATGCTCCTCATGACAACTCAGTGCAGCTGCCTGGATCCAGGCCACTGTGTTTTCCCACACACCAGCAGCTTGCTCCTTGCAATTCATCTGCATGGCCACTGGCCAAGCGGCTGCTCTTCGAACACACGCTGCTCAAACACCAGACATCTGCTCATCACTTGTAGACAGCAACTACACCTCCCAAAAGGATAATCTTTATTATTGTTGTTTCCTTCTGATAGAATATAATTCATAAACCAGCTCCAAAATTAAAAGTTGGGGAGGAAGTCCAGCTATAACTAAGCTACAAGTGAGCTAGGTTAGAAAAGAAGGTAAGGTGCAAACTGAGGAGATGCTGACTGGTTATAGAATGTATTTCTGAAGACACATGATTTTGGGATTGGCATGGGATGTGCCATATCTAAAACCAAAAAGCCACTTGTGGCATGTGCATGAAGTTCAGTGCTGTGTGCCACCAGAGCCTATGCATGACAATTTTGACCCTGGTGTACTAGGAGATCACAATGCCAAACTGAAAAGCAATGCACTGATCTTTAATAAATCCATGCAAGCTATAGGTTTGTTCACATTTTAGTTGGTGAATCTGGAATTGTATTCTGCTCTAAAGTCTGACAGTTCTAATGAACGTAATGCGCTGTGGTGGGCGCTGTGAAGCAAAGCTGTATGTCTTAATTTTTGTCCCTGAAGAGTATGACAGCAGGCATATGGTCTGTAAATGGCCTACAGCTGCTGAGCCACACGGAATTACATGCTGGATATCCTTCTGGTATTACAAACCCATTAAAAAGCCCAAGATCATAATTAAATACATTACTATTGGACTTTAGGTCTTTCCAGAATGAGCCTCCAATTTAGAGACATGCAGATTTAGTTCTTTTCTTGAGCAATATTTTATGTTGAGGTTGAAAAGATGGGCTTATGGTCACAAATAATTTGTCTTGGAAGATAAAGAAAAAGATTCCTTAGAAAATTGTGTTCTTCTGTTTGAAAACACAAGCAGATTTGAAGGATATTCCACAGGCAGATTGCCAAAGCAAGGACAGCAGGATTATCTATCAGGCAGTGGTTTATAGTGGTGGTTTAAATTAATAACATTTTTGGCCAACCTATGTTGATTTTAAGGATGGAATCAGTTTCTCTGGTGACCACAAAACAAATAAGAATTAGCAATACTGAGATTATTTAATAATTAAACTTTAAAAAAAAGAAAAAAAAAAAAGGTCAGTATCAAGCTTCAGCTCAAAATTGCTTCCTGTTTGACATTCCCTATTTGCTAAAATTAGCATGTACCAGTCAGCTGTTTGCATTTGGTCAGTCATCCAGGCCTACCTGTAGCCTAAAGATGGGATCAACAAATGAACGTAGACATTCAAATCCTGTAATGGTTGTCCTGGACTTTTATTTGAAAATATTGCCTGTGTGTGCTGCTACACAATGTGATTTAGTCTCCTGTCTTATTTTTATAGGTGTAATTCTCATGAGAGAATTTAGGGCATGTGTTTTAAGGAAAAAAATCACAAATCTGAAGTTTCCACTCAAATATACCTGTTTCCTGTTGTACATCTGCACTACCCCAGCCAACATTACTTTCCCTCTCTCATCAGCTTTATCTGGTTCCGCATCCTGGGCTGCAACAAAAGAGGGGTGGCAACAGAGAGAGGGAGGTGATTGTCCCCCACTACCTTGTAAGGCCCCATCTGGAGTACTGTGCCTGGGGACCCCAGTACAGGAAGGATGTGGAGCTGTTGGAGAGGGTCCATAGGGCCACAAAGGGCTGGAGCACCTCTTCTATGAAGAAAGGTTGAAGGATTTGGACTTGTTCAACTTAGAAAATAGAAGGCTCTGGGGAGACCTAATTGCAGCCTTCCAGTACTGGAAGGGAGCTTACAAGCAGGAGGGAGATCAACTTTTTACACGAACAGATAATGACTGTACAAGAGGGAATAGCTTTAAGCCAATGGCTTTAAGAAGGGAGATTTAGGCTAGATGTTAGGAAGAAATTTCTTACTCAGAGGGTGGTGGGGTGCTGGAATGGGTTGCCCAGAGAGGATATGGGTGCCCCAACCCAGGAGGCATTCAGGGCCTGGCTGGATGAGGCCCTGGACCCTGACCTGGTAGTTGGGAACTTTGTAACTGGGTCATCTTCAAGGTCCCCTCCGACTTCAGGCGTTCTATGATTCTATGAACCAGAGGTATCACATAAAGATACTGATGCTGTCTGTCATTTATGAGAAATATTCAGCAAGGAAGTCGCTCACAGATGCCAAAACCCTTGGTTATTTACATAAACAGTTTATTACCAGAGGAATTGTAGAAGACTTCAAATTTTCTGTTAGCTGCCTTTAAAAGAAACAGACTTTAAGAGGATAGTTTTATACCTTTTTAAAACACAAAAACATTATTAGCTAGGAAAACCAAAATATTTACAATTATCAGGCCTTACCTCTGCAGAAGACCCTCTTCGAACTGACTTCACCACAACTGCTTTATTCTTTTCTTCTATGTCAAAGCCATAGTCATCCTCCTCAGGTAAAATCTTAAAAACAAAAAGAGCACCAGGCAACGCTTCATAAATACGGAGTGAGTTGAAAGGCTGAAGGATGAAGTTCAGAATTTGGACTTTTCATTTAAAGCCATGATTGACATAAACTTGCAGAACTTAAGGTCAAAAGGGACTATTGGGTTATTTGGTCTGAACTTGTACATAGCATGAGCCATTACATTTAATCTATTATTTCTGCATTGATCCCCTTAGTGTACTAAAGCAGAATTTCTTGGCAGTTATCCAGCTATGATCTGCAGTCTTTAAGAAGTGAAGAATGTATTCCACCCCCCTGAGGGTTTGTTCCAATAGTTAATCAATCTCCCACTAAAAATGCGTGCTTCATTACTCAGTTGCTTTCGGTTTAAAATTCTAGCCCTTCATTTTTTGTAAGCTATTTCAACTTTCAAGAATTCATTAATATTCTGTATTTTCTGCTAGTAAATACACTTACAGACCAAAGTGAAGTCACTTATTCAACGCTATCCGTTTTAGATAAATTGGGCATCTCACGCCTATTTCTTATAGATTATTCTACATAAATCTACATCACAAGAGTTGGTCAGCTGGATTTAATCATAGTTGTGATGCGTAAGAGAGAACACTGCAGGAAGACATACAAGACTCATGTAATATGCTCAGTCTGTACACTTTATGGTTGGTAGAAGATTGCTGTTCTTGCTTCTGGGAATCTGCTTCATTTTATTTGCACTGAGGTCACACAGACAAACCTTATCAATTTTTTTTTTTAAATCATACAAATTATGGCAAATATATCATTCACCCATGCTTTTCTAGTGGTTTATTAACAATGAAAAAAGCTTAGTAACTCACTAACCATTTTAAAAAATGAACTAAGCCTGGCCTCTGGTAAGTGGACAAATAGAAATTCTAGTGGATAAACATCTTGCTGTGAGTTAATTCTACACATTTAAGAGCCATCCAATGAATCAGAATTGAGTTGAGAGGAGAAATAAAGCTATCTATAATCTAGCATGCCACTAGGAAAAGCACTACTGAGAATTACTTGATTCTGATGATGCCTGCTATCTCAGAATACTGACCTTTAACCACTAAAGCCAATCATCTTAAAATATTATCCTTTTTCAGGAATTAACTTTAGGAAAAAAAACGTAAAAAAATAGAATCATCCTTTCTTGCAAGAGCCCTACAGCCACGTTAAAATAATGCTTGACACAAAAGACCTGCAAAGCAAAAATCGTTCTAGAGGATGTTTAGATTAAATGACAAAAGGAAAGAAAGGAAAGTAAAAAAGATAAATGCCATTCTTTGATATTCCTAAGAAAATATTTTCAGAAACAATGCTCTTTAAAGTACATTCAATACAAGGAGAAGTTACAAAGATGAGTATACCACCAGTTAGATTTTTAGTGTCGCAGGTGTGACGAGTTTCAACCCAATCCAACATGTACTTACAGCACTACACATCTGGAATTAGACAGAAACTTTTTAGGATACCCTACCATCCAATTCTCATTTTGCATTTGAAAGGACTGTTCAGTTTCTTTGGTTGGACTTTGAAAGCATAAGCAAAAAAGATATTTAAAAATCTAGAGGCTTTGATTTGCAGAACTTAAGAATCCATCAGCTACATAAATCTACATAGTCATTTGCATGCAGCTATCATTAAAATGCATGAAGACCTTCTGTATGCTACCATTTTTAATAACCTGTCTTCCTCTGTTTCTTAGTACTGCAAAATGTATTGTCTGAAAGCAAAGAACCAAAACACATTTAAGAATCCCCAAATGCATCAACATTTGGAGCTTTATCACCACGTTGTAAAAAAAGAAATCTGACATTCTGTATACTGATGTTTCTGTACTGGGAACACCCTTATGAAAAAGTAAGGTATGGATAATATTCTATATGCAATACTTGGAGAAGGTTGTGATTCATTCTCTGTTATAAAATAGCAATACCTTGCAATTCCCCAGCTGATCACCACTCATCCCTAAGGAGTCCAAACCAATTAAATAAGTTGCCATCTACAAGAATTATTTCTGTGCCCCTGAAATACAATCGGTTCTTTTGAATGTTAAGCAAGCAGCTGTTTAATCTTGAAAAACAACCACATCAAAAAATGAACCCATATGAAATATAAGCCTGTTTAATCAAAAACAGAAGGCAAACATAGTCATAAGCTATTCAAAGAGAATTTGTGCAGAGATGGGAGGGAAGAGAGGGGAGAAAAAAAGCTATGCAAAGGAAGGTTTATTACACCTGTGTCTGTTACATTCACAAAGCATTTTGTCGCATGGGTCATGACAGCAGCAGGTAGCAGTGTGGTACCTTTCCTGTACGAGGAGGATTATGGCGTCAGAAAATGGTTAGGGCATGGGGATGTTCACTGTTTATGAAGGAAGATTGGGCAGATTTCTAGGAGAATGAAGATGACACAGATGTGAGGTAGTTTGCTATCAGCTCATCCTCAGCTGCAGGGCAGCTTCTAGAACTGCATACATCTTGCTTGTGGTCATGCTAATATCAAGAGAGCATGAGCAGTGGCAAAGTCCTGCAGATAGGCAGATAGATGAGATTTTGTATCCTAATTTTTGAATGGTAGACTGAGGTATGGAGCAACTTGAGGTCCTGCCCAGGCCATACAGTGAGTTCAAGCGTGAAGTTAAACCAAAACTCAGGTAGCCCTGACTTCTGTGCTCAAACTACTGGCTTTCATTGGTCACACTTCTGTACTCAGGCTTCTGAATGACTTGAATTCCAGGACATCACACAGCCCTGGCTGTGAATCGCAGTGAGACATTGCAACTACTCTCCTGTAACTACTGCAACACACTACTGGGAGCTACTGGATGCCTTGGAAAAATGCCCAGGTTTGGAAAGATGAGATTTAGAGAGTCCAGATCACCAATTCAGCATGATGGTTTTGAGAATGCTGCATAAAATGTACACAAGTATCACCTTTGAAATCAACTGAAATGCTTTTCTTTTGAGATCAGATAAATGATATGTTGTAGTATATTAGTCTTCTGCAGACTCTAGCATTGTCTGTGTACCATTTACCTTGGGTATCTATCCTTATTTGATACCAGCTTTAATTTGCATTGCAGTTGGCCTGGGCTAACAAATAGATGTGCTGATCACAAGTTCACAGCATACTGCAGTAACCAAGTCACAATGCTTGGAATCAATCCAAAATCCAAATTTTTTTTCAACTATGAAAGAATGTTGTATATTTTTTCAGTGCATCAAGATTTATGTCCTTCAGTAAGAAACAATTGCACAAATAAATGTGTATCAAACTTTGTTTGAAGTGCATTATTTCAAACAAAGCACTGTTTTCCCTTGGTATTTCCAATGATATATTGGCCAAAGCTTCTGTTGTTTTCTGTTTTTAAGCTCTCCTGTGATAGAGCAAACTTAGATGAATGGGTAGGATTTGTTGCACTAACCAACAAGGATTTCATGGAAAAAAAGTATGTCTCAAAAAATAGCACAGAAGAAACTCCATTAAACTTCCTATGGTGGGCTTTGGGGATGGGAAGCGGTTTGCTTAAGAGGCTTCGGTTTGTTCTCTTCCTTTAGTGAATCCTAATAAATGCTCATTACATTAACAGAAAACAGAATCAAGCAGCTTTAAATCTTTCATTTCAGGACTAACATACTGTTGCTAGGTTTTGGAGTTTTCTGTTTAACAGATAACCTTGAACTGGTAGAAAAAAAATGGAAGATATTAGTCAATCTGTTTCTTCAATCATGTCTTGATAAGGAAGAAAACTAAAAATACCTGAACAATGACAGTTCCCATCATTCAGAGTGCAACTGATTGCTGAGTGCTTTGCAAATCACAGGGGAAAAAGCACCCAAAGTGTAACACCTTTTAACTGCTGCCTTTTATCCAGCATTTCTCCAGGAGAATAATCACATTGGTCTGACACTCTAGTCTCCAGCATAGGATGCACAGAGCAACAATTCTGAGGTGCCATGGTGCTTTAAATATTACTTCTTGCCATTGAGACAAACACAGATTGGTCTCCCAAGGCAACAGTGAGACATTAAAGTTCATGTGAACCACAGGGAAAATTTTCCCATATAATGGACCTCTAGATCTTTTCCAACAATTCTGTTTTTGTAGTTTCTGACTCAAGCTTTTATCCTGCTCCTGCATTCTGATGTTGTTCAAAGGGAGAAAAAGATGGGCCTGAAGCCACTGGCAGTAAACAAGGATCTCAAAACAGAGAGCATGCACAATCCAACTACCAAGTGCAAAGCAGCATTAGAATAATCCAAGCACCATTAGGACCGTAGTGGCATTTAGTGAGGTGGGGAATATGGAGGTAACGATAGTGTTGCAAAAGAATTAACATAAAGAACAATATTTTCTTGAAACTGTTTTCTGTAAAACAAAATAAGATTGATATTTGATCCAGCAGTGCAGGGCATATTCACATCACTTGATGTCTCAAAACATCTGTGTTTTGATCAGTTGTTTAACTCCTGTGTTAACTACTGCCTATATAATGGTGCTTAAACTGTGTTTACACTTTATGGCAGATCACTCCCAAGATAGTACTGCCCACCGCTTTCTCCTCCACCACACTAACACTGTGGTGCATGCTCAGCTATGCTGGGCTATTAAGACAACATCCAGGTCCCAGCTCACTTCCAGAATGTCTCTCTCAAGGGCTTCACAGGAAAAGAAAGGGGTTTGGCTGTGAAATGGATGAAATGGTCATATCTGTGAGACTCCTCTTTTTTTGAGACGTGTCAGAAATAGGCAGGAACTTACTTGCATTTGTCATGTGTGTCTGTAAGCTTTCAGGTAGTGCAGTAGGTCTGGTCACGTGCTAGAGAAGGGAGCCTGCAACTTATTCATTTCTCTTGCTCCTAGAATAAGCTGTGTAGTTTGCCTAGCTAGAAGAGTTGTAGCTGCAGAAATTGGTTCTGCAGCAAAATAGTTGAAGAATTAGTCTTTTTGCAGTAAAGACAAGTCTAGCTAAACTGTAGTTCCAATTTTTATTCTACTCTATTCACTATTTTCCTTCTCATTCTCTCGCACAAAACGATACCAATTTCATAGAAAAATAAAAGTTTGCACTAACGTGTTTCTTACCAGAAGACCCTTTCCCAGGATGTTTTCCACAAGCTTGAAGTCATTACGTAATTGTTTGCTCTTGGAACTGGTGCCTTCCATCTCTTCATCAGCATAAAAGCGGAAATACAAGGATTCATCCTT
>JAOWBP010004554.1:6634191-6711562 GCA_028571105.1 Tragopan temminckii
GTTTGACTTCCCTGGCAAATATATTTCATACAAAATGCAAATGATCCTCTTGGAAGAAAGATGCTACTCAATATTTTGTGTTTCTGTCCCATATAAAAAAGAATATGGTAAAACCATACAAGGAAGAAAGAGGAGTAAAATATCTCTTTAAAGGTAAGAGTGATGGCTAAACAGCTTCAGATTTTTGAATAAAAATGGTTTGAAAGGAAAAAAAGATCTGCAAAATTCTGGAAGGCATGATAGAGCTCTTCAATGTATTTTCAAGTATGAGACCTGGAAGGCCACAAAATAAAAGGTGGAAGTGAGTTTTGAACCTTGAGGAACTACTTCTTCATTCATGTATACTTTGCTGAGGAACTGCTTACCAAACTATGCTGTGAATGCCAAGTGTTAACATGGACTCAAAAGAGATCAACTTCTTCAATGAAAATCAATTATTCTTACATCCTTGTCAAACACTATGCAAATTCTTTATTAGTTACTTAAAATATTCTGCTCTCAAAAAGACAGAAAGTGTTATTTGTAACTTAAGTGGATAATTTATTGGACAAATGCTGTTATACTTTGAGGACTTTGCAATTTGATACCAATACAGTTGTGGTTTCTTTTCTTCCTCAGTTCAGCAGCAGCAACAATAAGGATGGTTGATGCCTAAACTTGGCAGTTTGCTACTTCAGATTTGGAAGTTTCACAGCTTCAGCTTCAAGGATGACATTTTTTGTCCAAACTGCAGGAGTTAGGCAATTTTACTTTCTACTGGACATTTCCTGAGTGACATTTCAGTTCAGTACTTAGTTTATGCATTGGCCTGATGGCTCTGAAAGAGATGCAGCAAAAGAATATTCCCCCTCTAGCTTGTCTAATCACTGCAGTGTTCACCATAGCCAGTATCAAGGGGATTTACTTGGGAGAGTACTCAGCTCAGACATTTTACATTAAGCTCAAAGGTTGTTTTTATATGGACCTGCTGGGATGTCAGGAGCTGTTTGCATGTCAGTATATATGGCACAGTATATAGAAAAGGGATTTGCAAACACTGTCAGCTAGTATGACTGAAGAGCACCTTTAATTGGCTGTGGGGAAGGATATTGATGCATTACCATGATGCATGAAACCATTATTGCAGAGTCCAACACCCAGTGCAACAGCTTCCTCACGAGTCTGACAGTCTCCCTAGAAACAAGAGAATAAATGTTACACCTCAGACAACTTCCTAAACTAAATTATTTCCCCTCCCCATCGCATGACTTGTGGCTCTGAAATTAGCAAATGCTCTTGGTAGGGAACAAAAGCAAGCAATTTATATAGCTAACCCCCTTGTCCAAATAGCATTAATTCCTATATATGCATCTTTTCCCTCTGACAAGAATTAGTAGGACAAAGACCAGAATGCTGGAACACAACTGTTTAACCTACAAAGGGACATAACATTATCTCAAAGTAAAGACTTCTTATTTCAGTTATAGTGTCAGACTTCAGGACCCATTAGGCACAGACAATAAAACTCATTCTTAGACAGAGAGGTTGAGAGATCTTATCTATACTCAAAACCCACGGGGGAAAAAAAAAAAGTGTATTGCATGCAAGCTCCAAAGGTCGGGCTGGTTAAAACTGCAGCAGCGCTTTATTTCCTTACACAACAGTCTGACAAACAGAGGATTCAGCTGCTCACTACCTGAAACCTTGAGTGCAGTATTTCAAAATAGGTACCAAAGGTGATTTACAAATTTACTTCGAAAGAAACAGCATTAAATTTTGCATTAAATTTTGGGGGCTTCACATTCTCGTTAAGTAGAGCAGTAGCTGTTTGTCAGGAAAATACTGGCTAAGAAATACTATGGTGTAAAGGTAGTACTTAAATACAGAATCAGTTCTTTCAGTCAGTTACATTACTGACTCTTGTTTAAGGACCTTCTGAGAGCAAGAAAAAGCCATGACATTTACAAATCAAGAAGTACTATTGTATAGGCAAGAAAAAGGCTGGAGCAGCTCTGGAGGAACTGCAGGATTATGTAATCACACAAGGAGAGGCAAGCAAAGGGCTTCAGTATACCTGAAGTTTAATTCTTATTATAAATTAATTTCAATCTCTGTAAGTCTTTCCTCATTTTTAACAGCCTGCCATGTGACAATTCTCATGGCTTACTTTACAATAATTTATGGGATAAATGGGTAGTTTACAGAGGTTGGGACTTAAAAATCTAATTTATTCTTTTGACTGTAAATAAACTGAAAGATAAGAGACTCCTACTGTTATTTTTTTAACCTTTGGAAATCTGTTTTTGTTTTAGGCAACAATATATGTGTAGGAAGGCCATAAAACATATGCAGCTTATACTATATCAGCTTATTCCTGATGCTTGACCTCAAAACATTCCCCTAGCAAAAGTAACAGGCAGTTATCAAATCAGAAACCATCACCAGTATTTTCAAGAACAGATGCCTAATGTCAAACTGACACATTGATATTTGAGCAGTTAAATAAACACACCGTTTTGCAAAAAGCTGAGCATTCATTAACTCTCACTAAAATCTATTGTCAGCTAGTATAGCAATTGAAAATAATTCAGTCAGGTATGAAAGCTGCAAGCAACTCCTCTTGAAAACTACTGTTTGTAAGAATGTAGCAGCAAAAACTGATTTAGCTACAAAGACTGGAATTCATCTAAGTTGTAGACATATGTAGTGATTTAAATGTTTAACAATATTCCCTTTTAACGTAACACAGAAAATTTCCCCTCATCCTTGTACCAGTGTATGCGTATGCATGGACATATGTGCATAATGCAAATTACACAGAATTCTGTATCTCCCTTTCAGGTTTTAGTACAAACTGTTTCAATCTTAATCTAAAAGTTCAGTAAATGGAGAACTAATGGCATACTAACACACCAGAAAGAAAAAAAAAGTGGGGAAGGAAATGAGCAACCTTTTCCCAGAGTGAGAGGTGATCTTTTACACTGACATTTGGGTCTTTCTACTGTCTGTGGTATTGATTAGCTATTGTAACGGCCAGATAGCCTGATTACAACTCTGTTCGTTGGCCAAAGAAGATTTTTTCCCTCAGCCTTTCATGAAGACTGTTAAATTGCATGTAACTGATACAACAATTTCAGTACTAACATACTTGCTCTCCTCCATGCTTTTAATAGGAAAATGATCAACTGCTCCATTCTCATTTAGTTATTTAGCACAGAGCAACCTTAAATTACAGCGATCTTACTAATATAGAAGGATGTCAAGTGCAATTACAGGAAACATCTCTGACAAACAACATCCCTGGTAGTCAGAGGTCTGACTCTAACTCGAACTAGTCGCCTTCTGTGCCGTTTTGGCAGTATAGGACTTGATGTGATTGTAAATCAGACCATCATTTAAGACAAAACCAGAGCACGCAGTAGACTCTATGGCAGTGAGCAAGGGGACATACTCTCTCCTTAGACTGCTTTAGACTGTGAAAGCTAAATTTTAAGTTCCCCAATCCATAGGCTTTTCTCTGTAATTACAAGGTAAGTATTGGGCAACTCCAGTTTCTAAAGACAGTGGTGCAGATTGTGGTATAAAGCTGTAGATTCATTCTTCATTTGTACCACATCAATCCTAGATTACAAGAGATGAACACTGCACTGAATGTCTTCAGAAAAGAAAATGAGTGTAAGTTCACAGAAACTGAATATATTCAATTATGTTCAAATACCCTCTAGAGGAATGTGTTATATTTACTTTTAAATGGAACTGAACAATTAAGCTACTTGTCAAAGACAGCAATGTCTTAAAAAATCCTTACCTGTGCGATAAGCCAATCCACCAGCTTACTTGCAGGTATTACTGATTTGTAGGTCTTTAGGTGATAGTCACGGTCTCTAAAAAGGAGAATTCAGGGAAAATCAGGCATAACTAAAGAAGGAAACTTTCATGGCCAGTAGGACCATTTCACAGTCTATTTATATTTGTAATGGCAGCTCAAGGGAAGTCTTAAGTCTTTGTTTCAAATCAACCTCTTCATTAGTACCACAATTTTATGTTTCCTTTTTCTCTAAAAATATAATATCAAACCACCATCTGAAATTCATCCCACTCAACTTTTCCTTTTACTAATCACCTACAGATAAAAATACATTCAGTTTCCTTTTAAAAGTAAATGCAACAGAAAAATAGAATGCAGGGTGTGAGAAATCAGAAATGGGGTTCTCAGAACTTTGAAGAAAAAAAAAAGCGAACAATTAAAAACAAACAAACAACGTGACAGCATTTCCAGAAATGTACTCTCAGAACAAAAACTTTCCTCATAGTGCTTGCACACATTTTTTCACGTTGTCTTCCAGTAATGTGCTAAGCCCAGTACAAAACTGTGGGAGTTTTCCAGGCAGTTTTCTGTTCATACAATCTTATCTTGAGAAAATACTCTTTGAAATGTCAGAACAATGAAGGAAAACATTAAAATACTCAGTACTAATGAGTACAGGTTTCCAGACTGCGAATGGCAACTCTCAACATTTTCATTCAGATACTGACTTGGGCTACAGCTTTGCATAAGTTGGCATTAGGGTCCAAGGCCCACTCAGCCTTTCACTGCTTGTACTTAAAGGCTTATCAGGATAAATATTTCAGCATTAGTTCACTGACTTTTTTCTCCATTTCAACCTAGCCTGAACAAGAAGTGAGCTTGTATCACAAAACACTATTCAGAACCATCATCTGCAGGTGAATAGTCAAACAGATGTGGGAACCATTGAAATTTTGGCAGAACCTGGCTGCTTCACAGAAGGCAGAGGAATACAGCGTTCCTCACAGGCCGTATCTTATCTATGAACCAAAGTATTGTCCATCAAATCTGTAAACAGAGATCAAATTTCTTGCCCTCACAAATTCCCATGAGTTAGATCAGAGACACAGTCAGAACCTTTTTTACACCTAACATTTGTCTGAAACACTTTACTTTTTATATGTCATCCTCCCAAAGCAGCTTGCTTTGCTGCAAGTGGGGTACATCCTCTTCTCCTTGAAGTACACCAGGGTTAGACTTTTCTTAAAGAAAATTATAAAGACAAAGGCTACATAGAAGCTCCCAAGTTGCCAGGGAAAGAGCTAAGCAAAATCATATTTCAAGGCTCTCCACAAAATAATTGAATTGTGAATTTTGATTCCTCCAAATTCTTTTGGTTCATGCACTACCTATGCTAAATCATCTTTCTGTTTTTCTAGAAGGAATGTTGCAACACAGAAAGTAGATCTTTCCTGCCCTGCTAACAGGATTGCAAAGATCAGCACTCTGAAAATAAAGCAGAGGTCAAACGATAGATCAAAAAGTAAAAAGGGCTTTGCACAACTACCTGCTAGATAAAAGCTGAAACGTTAGGCTTGTCAGAAGCAAAAAGACATGAACAGAAGACATGGAAAGATAAGCCTAGGAAACTCAGTTTTCTAACACAGAGGTAAAAGGAAGGATCAGTAGGAAAGCCTGAACACAGGCTGAAAATATTAAGTCTACCCAGACGGATTCTAAAACTTCTGAGATTCTGCAGTTTTGTACCATACTTACACAGCTTAGTCACATGCCGTTATTAACACAAATTAATTCTGATACAAGAAGATTCTCCAGCTGAGATTCTATTACATAAATAGCATATTGATAAAAGAGCAACAAAAAACAGTTTATCCCAAGAAGGATTTCAATAGAATCATGAGGGTGAACTTACTTTACCACAGGAGTGTACAGGCAGTGTAGTCGGCAGTAGAGTCGAACACCCTGAAGAGAGAAAGATAGATGGCATTATCATTTTTTTCTTTTACAAATAAAATGCTGAATAGCTGGAGCTTGGAAAACCTGGACAATGATGTCTCTGCTCAGCTAGAATTATCTACTGATTAACTGTTTTATGAAACAAATCCTTTATACTCTGACAAACAATTCTTTCTTCTTTTCTAACATTCAGAACCCCAAAAATCTGCCCTTTTATCTCCAACCAACTCCATTCCAGTGTTTTCTCCATTAATCTTTCTTCCCAATTAACCCACGATCTAATTTCCATAAGAAGAAATGAAATGTATTAAAAGGTTTATGGGCAGATACGGGTCATCAGAACTCATTTGACATATATTTATCAGGAAATGCAGTTAAATATTGATGGCTTCTGTCTCCCTGAATCATACTGCTCAGATTTTCAACAGGCATTTTGCATTATGGCATACTATTTTCTCCTAAGACCTTTTGTTACAATATAGTAGAATTTTAATCAGCAGTCTTGATTGCAGTGACAACTTTATTGTTATTTATGGCTAACCTCTGCTTCCTCTCCCTAGAGTGAATGTCTGCTTTGACATTAGTACAGTTAACTGAATAGAATGAAGGTAAACAGTATTAGGAATCTCTGACACAACGTGACACTGACATTCAGAGGCAGAGGAAACTCTTCTGAAGGTTCTTTTGCAAATCACTAGTTTTCAAGTAAGAATTGTAACACAAACCTTGGACACGATGTCTTCCAACTCACTTCTTGGCTTATATGTTCCATCATCATAGCGAAATCTGTACATCACCTGCTCATTCTTAAACTGATGCTTATCTGAAACTAAAACATCAGTATGATAATTAAAATCAATATTTTCCCCCACCATGTTGTTCATAGGCCAGCTGGTCCTTCTATACTTAAGATGTCTTGTTTACATACAGATGCTTATGTGCGCTTCTAAATAGCTCCACCAACAAAAGCAACTTTCTAAAATCAAAATTTCTTCCTTTTGCAGAAGATTCAACATCTGTAAGGCACTGGAAATGGTCCCAGTAAAGGTAATTGGGGTTGTCTGATATTTTTTGATTAATTTTGAACGAAGTGCCTGCAAATTCCTACAACAGTTATCACAGCATTAAAGCCATTTTGCAGCTGCCTAAAGCTCTGCAGTTCCAAATGCAGAGAGTATTCTGGTGTGACAAACTACAGCTGTTAGAAGTATTCTTCTGCCAGGGTTCTTGGATTTAATTGTGAGTTTCTTCTAAAATTTAAATAGCACTTTTGAGAGACCCAGAATTGCAATTCTTCACTCAGAAGAGCTATCCCATGGGCAGTTGAAATTATTTGGTCATACTTTATGCTAACAGGCTTTAAAGACAAGCACAAAAAAGATGTTTCTGTGTGATAAGTAACATTTTTAAAAGGTGCATTGGCTAATATCAGAAGAGTCAAAAAACATATAATTTCAAACACATTTATCCAGTAAGCTTAATAAGAAGAGGATTGAAATCATATCAAATCATATGGGACACAGAAGAGGGAAACCCTCGCAATAAATAATAAATAATTTAGTAATCAGTAGAAATTATCTGTGGCACTGATTCATAAGTGATAACTATAAAGTGCCAAAGAGTGTTCAAATTCAAAGTAAGCTGTGAAGTATCTTCTAGACAGTACAATACCCAGTGTAAACATGCCATTGTTCACAACTCAATATAATGGAGACCAGTAACAACTATGTACCAGAGGGGGTGATCTAGAGAACAGTAATCTAAGCAGATGAGGTGGTGTAGCTCAGTCACTGCAATCTTTCCTGCCTTTGCCATGGCCAGATCTTTGTGCTGGAGTGTCCTTTAGGATTTTGGATGCAGTATTTCACAGTACAAGCACAACACTTGATGAGCTGAGAGAAAATACTATTTAAGGTGCACCTTAGGCAGAGTTTGATTAACCTGAGACAACTGACTTTACTGAGTTAGTCCAACTCAGAAGTACCAGGATTCAGTTTGAGATTTAGTCTGTCCCTTGCAAAGCACATAGGACAGTTGTTTAGAAGGCAGAAGCTAGAAATTCTAAAGACTTTTCCTCATAATGTAAGACAACTTGGCCCATGAATATGTCATGAAGTTTTCTGCTCATGGTGATGTTTTTCCTTAATTTCACAGAATAAACCAAAATATGCAGAATCAAGTGTGTATATGTTTGCATGTGGTGGAATCTCACTCTGGATTTTGTATTTCTAAAGCCAGTTGACATTCAACTCTGTAGAAAGTATCTCTTGTGCCCAGAAGATGAGATTCCAGTCAGTTCTGCTGTGTTGTAGGTACCAATACTTACACATCACTAGGCCCAGAGCAAAAAAAAAAAAAACGACCAGAATAAACAAGAACACAAAGGAAATGGAGAAGAGCCACTTAGCAATCTTCTCTGGCCTGCTTTCCAGACAGGCTGAAAGATTAGCAGTTTTCACCTGACAGTAACGTTACGCCAAGTGAAAACAAAAGATAAAAGGCATTGTATAATGTAGAGTAGGGGTAACTGCTTAATTATGGTGCTTAGGTTTTAAGTTCTTGCTATGTTAAGGGGTGCATAATGAGAAACGTTCTTCTCTAGCGATTTATCAAAATTTCAAGGGATATTTCCTTAACTAAATCAAGCAGAGCAAATACCTTCTAATGTCTAGCAATAACTGTCATTAGAGACAGTAACAGCTAGGAACTCTAACCAGAGGTAACATTAAAACCAAATCAGATGCATCTTGTTTGGTGTATTTCAGTAAGAGATGCAGTGGATGTAACAGCACAATTTCCTCTGAGCTATAAATTTGTGTTTAGACAAAACGAATGGTGCTGAAAGGGTCAGAGTATGAAATTATGGCAGGGTAAGCAGTCATGAATAGCAAGTCTCACTGACAGTGCAACTATAAACATTCAGTTTTCATGATTTAGATTTGCCCGCTCCCATTAATTCTAAAAGTCACTAACCACTGAGGATTTGCCGGATGTGATACAGAAGAGCATTTGAACATCATGTGAACAGCCACAGTCAACTGTCCACCCTCATTCCCAAGACATTACTGAAATCTGGCATCTCTTTATGGCACAGAGCACTTACCATGATGAATAATTCCATTTTCCAACAGTGCCTGTCCCAGGTTGACCCCTTCCTCTGGTTTGCTTATCTCTCCAATGTCTGTGAGCCATGATACAAACTCACTGAAAAGGAAAACAGAACAGAAACAATTTTCTTTTTCTCTCTGAATATAAGCAGACACAAGCCTCTGCAAGTCATCAGTCAACCACAGGCAACACTGTCTTTGAAGCAAATGTGAAAATCGTTGTGAAGACTGATAGTTCTGTGTGGCTTAATTTCATACATTTCTGGAATAAATATCTGCAGAAGATCCAGATCACCTATTCGTGACTTTTCCCAATGCTCCCCTTAGGTCATCCTAATTAACACCTACACAAAAGGGAAGAAGACCTAGCAGAGTCTATAAAACTGCTGCAGATCCTTAGTTTATTGAGCCACGATGACCTTAGAAACAAAAAGTTGCACAGAAAGCAGCAACTCCAGTCCAAGTTATCTCTCCAAGCTGTGTTCACTGTCTGATTTAATTATATATGCTCACCTTTCTTCACTGGCTCTGGTTTTTTTCTCCCTTAATCATGTAATTGTGTTGACTTTCAATGAAATCACAGTAGGACTTAGGACAGAAGATTCAAACTCACTGAATTCAAGTGCAGAACAGTACAACCCCCCCTAACAGTTTAATTTAAGGTCATTTGCTAAAGCTGGTGCCTTGGAGATACATAAAAGGTGCTTCCAATTTACAGACAAGAAGTGCTAAGTCTGTCTGCATACACAGCATGAAATAAAACCTCTCTCTGGTGAAGGGCAGAGCTGCCCATATGGGCAGAATAAAGGCCAGAAATAGATAGGTAGGATATTACTCAATTAGAAACAGTTAAGTACAGAAAAACGGATATTGCAAGTCCTGCCAAAGCCCTAGGGAACCTGAGTTTCCCAGGTTAATTAGTAATTAAGCTAGAAATGCATTAAATTAAAAATATAATAACAAAAGGAACATATAAAAGTAGAACAACATATGGGAAATCTAAGTTCAATAAACCACTTGGGTGCCTGCCAATATGCAGAGGGTTGCTGCTTATCAAAATCAGCATCCGTGCCTCCAACTGTGGGCTCTAAATGAAGCATTTTTAGTCTCTTCATGTTTATCAGAGCTGACTCATCTAAGCTGTAGGTAGCATTTACATTTTGTCTTTACAATAACAACAACAATTTCAGTAACAATAACTTGAGTTTGCTGAGGTCCTACTCTGTAACTTTCATAATGTAGAAAAAGCAGCACAATCTGTTCAACAACGTCAGAGGAATCCCATAGAAAAAAGCAGACTTTAGTGAAACTCCTAAAAGTCAGACTACTGTAGAGTTGAGTCAGGCTCTGCATCTCATAAGGAAAGGGAGAAGAAGAAAGAAGAGTCCTCTGCATCAATTACTGGGAATACAAAGCATATACTCTCTGGAGTGCTCCAGCCAGACGTACTGGCCAATGGCAGTAATCACATTAAGCACCCAGGGTAGATGCCCAGATTGCTATATATTTTCCATCAAATGCAATGGATCCATGACAGTTTGTCACTTAAACCACTGCCCAAAACTGAAGCAGAACACTGCTGACCTCTTAGCTTTCCTACATCTTTCATTTGGAACTGTGTCCCTGGAGTTCATTGGGATTCTAAATGTAAGGCAGTCCTCCTAAAGCTTGAAATGGAGAGCTGAAAAAGCAAAATAAATGAATACTATTCTCAATGCTCTGAAGTTTCATTGCTATGGGATAGCTTTCTTAAAAGCCATTTTAAGACTTCTGTGGCATTTGATTCATAAGCAAAATCAATAATCATTTGCCTGAAAATTTTATAAACACTGAAAAGTGCATGACCCAGAAATATTCCAAGAGGGCTGTTGTTTTTCTCCAGGATATGAGACTTGCTAAAAGGCATCCATTCAAAAAATTCGTGGCAAAATTTGATTTGTTTCTCCATCTCATTCTAAGTAGTTCTCAGTATGACTGAGAGCATCTCCATTGCCCAGCACTGCCCTGCTGAGTTCTCATTTGGCATGCTAGCTATATCTCCCAGCTATCTCTCTGAAATTAAGGGACTGAGAATAGCTGGATTTCTACTCAAGAAATACATACAAGAAACACATATGAAAATCCAGCCCATCCAGGTTTGTGCAATATTATCAGATATGTCTGAAATCTCCTGAGGTCAACAGATCCTCTCTACTACACGTACAACACAGTCAAGGGTTTGCAATCAGTTTAGTGCAGTGCTGAAATGAAGCACAGCAAGCATAAAAATTACACGTATTGGCACTGACACTCAGCTTGTGGATTATATCACTATTTACATGCCTGAATGCCAGCACACCTGAAGAGTGGTTAGGAAAATGGATTTATGCTCCAGCATAATAAACAGCTTTATAAGTAAATGCATGTGGTATTTCTAAAGTTATTAGTAATAGTTCATACTCCTTTTTTCCCCTACAACCACATTTTATTTCTTGAATTATTAGATGCTATCTCTAATATCCAAAGGCCAAGAGAAAAACTGCTTCTGTGGCCTTACTGTTACTCTCAACTGCATTTACCAGAAAACCACTAAGTACATCTCAGCACAGTTCTTAGTTTCTCCCTTAGGCAGGAATAGCTGAAAAAAAATAAATAGATCACAGCCAAAACAAATTGCTCAGGGGAAGCCCCTGGAATGATATGAAATGTCTGCAAGTCATGACTGGATTGCAGTGACTGAGTTGCACTTAAGTAAGTTGTCCAGAACAGTATCAACATACAGCTTAAGAAAACATCAACAGATTTTTTTTTAATAGGATAGCATGGAACATTAGCAGAAATAATGCTGTGGTCAGAGGCCAGAATACCTGTAGGTATCTCAGTTTGGCTTCAATTATTGGCAAAGCAGCGTCAAGCCCTCACTAGTGGAGTCTCAGATGACTACCAAGTAAACTGAGGGTGATGGGCAGGAAAGGTAGTGGAGCATGTTAAGAAGAGAAACATTTTAAAAGAAATGTAGTAGCTGAGACTATGAAAAAATCAGGAAATCCACAGCAGATTTGTATATATCAGAACAACTTCTGATCTGGGATGTCTTGTTATGTGGAAACTGGGAAATGCTAGATCGTGCCTCCAAGTCACAGCTTAGAAGTTTCAATTTGAAAGATTACTGAAGGAGAAGAAAAGAATAAAGAGAAGAAGAATAAAATCTCGAGAAGCCAAGAGGTTTTGATAGCAAAATTGTTAGCAACTTATATTATTAGACTGCCTTCTAGGCAGAAAGACAGTGCATCATTTCCACACCCTGTACACAAGTAATAATGCCTACAAAATGCCATTACAGAGACCACAGGGAGGGAAATTCATGGATAATCAGCCATTCGGAATTTTTTTCCTCGCACAGCTGATTATTTCAATCATAAACAGCTGAGGCAGAAAAGTCTTCTCAGGTCAACTGATGCATCTCTCTGTGCCATACAGGACACTTCCCTACAACAGCCCCAGTGCTGCTATTTCTGATCACTGATCTGAGTCATTCACGGGGTCTCTCTTCCAATGTTTCATACATGACATACTTGAGAATTATTTTGTAATACTTAGCCTGAATGGAAGAGGAATATTTTCCAGACAATGAATCTGTTTTACCAAATACATCAGGTTTCTTGATGAATTTTATTTGTGTCTCTTGAACTGTCAAATAGGACATTCAGTTCTGAAATGGGATTGATTCTGCTAAATTTAAGCATGACCTGGTCTGCATCTACTTGTATACGAAAGAGGATACAGGTTAGGCCACTAAAAGCCCCATGCTTGTGGGAGTTCAGGTGTTTCTTCTTACTTCTTTGGTCAATTTGAAACAGCTGTTATGTGTTACTACTATACAATAGAATGAGCTGTCACTGTACAGCTTGTGTATGACATGAAACAGAAATTAAGGCTTTCACTGCCTTTTCAGTCAAGCTCTGTCAAAGCACATCTGATCTGCCCTCACAATGCCATCCGCAGAAAATCCACAGTTCATTCTTTTGATTAGCATCAAAGTGCCTTTTTTATTCGAATGCTACTTACTTGCCAAGAAAGCACTTGGGAACAGTACTTAATTTTCTCCTCCTGTCTTTGATAAGGTTCACTTTCTTGCTCATCATCATTTGGTACAGCTTCTCTCCTTTTTCTGCAATCATGACGTATGCATCCCTCTCCATTCCCAGTTTCAAACCTGGAATACAAAGCAGGAATTCCTTCAGATGCAAATCATCAGGTAAAGTGTTTCCCCAGTGTTAAAAGCGGAGGCCAAAGTGGGAGACACTTGTTTTCCAGATTAAGGGGAAACTGAACCACTTACTGACTTGAGCAAAAAGCTGTCGTTTATGAGAGTAGCATCTGGGACCTCTTCTTTTCCATTTTTAAAAATAACTTTAAACTTATGGATTCATCACAGCACAAAGAGTAGAACAGTTTACAGAATGTGGCAAAGTTCCAAATAAGGAGAGATAAAAACATATATCCCCAGAAACTGCGGCAACTTCATCTTTGACCCTGAAATAACTGCCATCATAAGACTTGTTCAATGCAGCTAAATGCTTGGCAGAGTAGATCATTTTTTCAGTGTTCTATTACTTGATGTCAAAAATACAAAACTACTGATATCAAATTCACATCCTTAAATAAGTCAAAGGTAGATGGGAACATTATTTTCTCATCTTTCCTTAATTTGACTATTTATTAATATCCCTAGGTTAAAAATACAGCCTGAAAATCATATTATCCAGTAAATGAAAGAAATGCTGAATGTTTTAAGACATGATATATATTGGATATAGGGAAATTTTCACTTTCACTTTGTATGAATTTCCTCTTAGCACATGTTAACTTGAAAATTGCTACAGTGAGGGATCTCACTGAAAAGAACAGGTTTCTGTATTGCAACAACTGTCATCATAACTGGCATTTTCTGACGCTCATCTTTATAGACTTGTCAAAAAAGCTTGGAAAATGTGTTTCACCTAGAAATAAAGGGCAAATTGCTTTAGGACAGCACATGAGAAAAGTTATTTTGCTGCTGTGGATGCTTTGTCTCTCCTAGCTGGAATTAGTCATTTTGCTTTCTGGGTATGTTTTTTCAAGAACTTTCCCAAGCATCCATGTGCATGTATTTAAATTATGGACTGGATTTAAACCATTTTGCGTAGGTCCAGAACTGAAGCAGACTCAGCTGGGGATGTGAAACCGCATGTTTAAATCTTTCAGTGGGAAGGGCGTAGATCCAGGCCTCGTGCTTTTCAGGCAAGTTCTCTGAATGCTGTTGTGCTCATTCTGCCCTTTTTCCCAACTCCTCTTTCCTGTATCTTTCAATAAAAATTGCCTGACGTGCATAGTGTCGAAAACACCAAACTCGAAGTGCATTAAGATGGCTACTGAATAGTAATCAATAGAGCAGGAAGCAAGACTCAGGAGAACGAATGTCTGCTAATTATGTTTCTGAATCACGAGCATGATACTTCTCAGTAGGGGAAGCAAAAATCCACTCACAAATCTAGAGAATTCTGGAGTCCAAACTAGAGCCCTGGGCTTGGATATCTCTAGGATTAGTCTGAAGTCAGAGTTGGTCTTTGATTTATTTGCCTAACCTTTACAGAGATTGACATAGAGCAGAATTTAAGTGTTCAGCATAAGGCTAGAAAATGAAAACTATACATTCTTTAGGAATAGATCACCCTAACTGCGTGTTGTTCCTTTATGAATTTGACAAATTAATGAATGAACAGTCTTTTGTGTCACACTGGAGATGCTTCCTAGCTTTAAAAAAATGTTTAATGCATTTGTTTAAGAGGCTGGTTGTGCATGTTCCAGAAACTAGTCTTCTGCTAAGTTTTGTCTTTCAAATATAGTGTTTCTTTCATGTGTCTGATATTTGGCTAAAGGTTTTGGCTCTGCAAATCCCCTGGTTTACTGTCATTATTCTTCCATTCTCTTTGTCCAGTAATGTGATCCAACTCAATGCAAATGCTGACACATGTAGCTGAGGCTAATTTGCAACATGAACTTGTGATGGAAAACAGCCTGGGTAATAGCACATGTTTCATGCTGGTCTTACATCACTGAATTCCCTAGGCTCTGATGTAAATGGCAAACTGGAATGCACATTCCATCCAACTCATCGCAGAGAATCAGGAACCTCACCAATCTTTCTAATCTAAGCACAGATAGCTCTGTGATTTTACAATTACTTTAATCCAAAGGAGATTTTTCAATATGGTCTGGAATGTCTTCCAGAATAACCACGCTTATCCTGAGCTTCTGTCATCAGCTGCCACATCATAAAACTATATGACAAAAAGCATCAGAAAAAACACTCAAGAATACCCAATGTTGCATGGAAAAATTTGAAAAACTTTCTATTAAGGAGTAATTCTTTTTTCCCTTCCTGATATTTCAGTTTCCTTCCTTATTCTCAAGTCCCTGCTAGTATGTGATTGGTTTTTCTAGTTCAGTCTTTTTATTTCTTATCAAACCATCTCTCTCACCATGTGCTCTCACACATTTTACTTGATGCATAGGAAATTCTGCAGAGCACTAGTGACCTCATAAAGCAAAAACTCACTCTGAAATGAAGACTCACCGGATTTTTTAGAGATACGATTTAGCACTCTGAGGGTGAAACTAAGAGCCAAGAAATGTATTTCATTTAAAACATATAGTAATAAAAAATAAAACTGATCATTTCTGTTGACCTCAGAGAGCTTTTCTGAATTCACACTATGCCTTCATTTGGAAGGCACCATACATTTGGAAGTTAGTATCCCTCCTATCAGAAAAAAATTGCACTGGGTCTTATACATTATAAGGTATGTCAGAAATGTTTCACATTTATGATAAAGTAACACTGCAATGTGTATTATGTCTAGCAGATTAGATTTTCCTGCTGCAAAATATTCTAACATGAAAAAAACCAAAAGTTTGGATTGGGAAGAACATTAAAGGATTTAGATTCTCTGCTTTCACTGAACTTGTGACAGAAACTGACCCTCCTGTAAATGAAAAATACTGATAAATATTAATGACACACACATCCATGAAGCAAATCATCTAACAATATTCAGAGATGTATGTTTTCAATCTCTTGAGTTTCTTTGTCCTAAAGGATAGATTTTAAGTCTCTAAGCACAGAGCAAAAGTTGCAGTCTTCTCTTTCTCTCAGAAAGATTTCTACATGCATGTTAATGTCTCCTTTTTACACAAATTCATCCTGTTTGTTAAAAAAAAATACATTATCCACTTACTCTCTCTCTGCTCTCTTTCCTTGATTATAGCATCCAGCCATTTCTGTTTGTCCTCCGCAGTCTTGGCCATACAGACAAACCACTTGTTTTTGGCTGTGTTGTGTATCTTCCAGCCATTTGTCACTGTGTAGCCGTTGCTGTGGTAATCTGCTGTAAAAACCCAAAGCACAATGCACACAGTGAACAGAAGGCCTTCTTTAATCAGATCAGTGTGACACCTTTATTAAAATATTGTTATTTGGAGAGCTTCATTTTTGAAGGTGTTCCTCATGCATCCGTCTTACTAATTGTCCATATAAGTATTAAAAAAGTATCTATGGCTAGGCTGTTCAACTTGAAAACCCTGTCCTTTTATAAACACCTTTTATGTGAGAAAGGGTTGTGATCAAGGATCCCTGTGACTTGAAGGGACTGGAACCGCACATTTGGAAGTGCCCTGGAAGTTTTTTTTATGTCTAGAGCCAGGGCAGAGAAAATCCACACTGATTACACTGATGACTGAAGTTCCATTCAAGGTAGACCAGCATTTTCATATTTCTTGGGGGTTGGACTCGATGATCTCTGGAGGTCCCTTCCAACCCCTACAATTCTGTGATTCTTGCCACGATACTTTGCCCACAAAGCCATTTTCTCTACAGCTTCAGTCCTAAGGTGATAGTTTGTAATTTCACCCCAGAAGAGCTAAAATATCCTAAATGGAATGGCACTGGTGAAAAAGTCTACAACACTTGTTTGTATTATTTGTTCTGAACTTTCTGGGAATACAGTAGGCTGTTGCTTGTGAGGATTTTTACCCACAGAACATGGAAACTCTTTAAATGTCACCTGTTGAAAGGAAAGAATGCTAATTCCTGAGTTATTACAATAGTCGCAGGAACCGGTGCAGCCTTTGTGGATGAAGTCAGAACCCATCCATTCTTTCAGCATGTGTCAGGACACAAGGACAGTAATGCAACAGCCATTCCCATGTTTCATCACGCCCACATTCCATGCTACTGATTTGATGCTAAGACTAATATTTGGTAGTATTCTAAATGCGAAGAAGATCTAGAAGTTCTGTTATTATAGCTGCAATGGCTTAAGATCTAAGAAAAGAAAGGATGGAAAGAAGATAAAATGTCTTTTACTAAATTAACTTGGATTAGGAGAAAAAATAGACAAGCTTCTGGATACACAAGCTCTTCAAAAGACCACTTCAGAATGAAGAATGTTTGAAAGCATGACCAGTCTTTCAACTTTATAAGTTGGCCTAAGAATGAAGACATCAGATGTTACACAGCTTACCAAAGATTTCATTAAAGGAGGGATGAATACTTCTGTAACAACTTCCCACACAAGATTTGGACTTGCTCTGTTTTAAAAAACAAATGGTATGTTTTCTCTTACCTGTTCCATCTTCCACATTCTCCACCTCCATGACTTCTGTATTTATTCGACCCCTGAAGATATAAAGGGATCCATTGATTGATTTTGTCCGTTTGGATGGTTTTTTCCCAGCAACTCTGCAATTAGGATTCAGATGGTTAGCTAAGCATAAGCAACCAAAGCAAGATGTTTATTACATACATACATCACATATATTACAACACACAGCTTTTTTTGGATTCAGTGGGCACAGAAAACAACAGCAAAAATCAACGTGGGATGACTATTAAAAAAGGAATCTAGTCTAGTGTGTTGTAGCATTCAGCCACTTCTCAGATTTTAAGTACTCAATTAGTCTACAAAGATAAGTTTGCAACAGCATCAGTACAGCAAGAAAGAGCTTATTTTGCATGATTACTTGGAGATTGGGTGTCCTTAAGATTTGCATTCTTGAGTACTTAACTGAATTGCATATGAGTTTGAAATATAACCCTTAATACTACCTGCAAAAATGTTATACTTGCCTACTCGGTTTGCCTACAGCTTTGAAGAAACTGTGGTGGGTGCATAACATTCCAAATGTACAATGAAACGTGCAGTGAGTCTAGCATCACATGGCTTTCACGTGTGTCTTAAGTGTCTCTGCATGTGGCATTTATGAAAGTGCTGCTGTGGCAATTTTGCACTAGAGTTTATGTCCTCATCCATAAGCTTTTCAGTGTCTGTTGAAGCATCTTATAAAAAACTTCAGGAAAGCACTTTTCATTACTATTTATGTTCTGATTTTTATGTCTAGAATAGGTTTAAAACTACACAACCAACACCTGCTGAGCTTTAATATCTAAGAACAACCCTGCTATATGAACCAAAACATGACTGGTCAAATGATCACCGCTTGAGATGGCAAGTGTCCAAACTCTGTGCAGTGAAGGGATTGCACTGGCAACTTGCCAGGAGTTCATAAAATTCAAAGAATAATGCAATAAAAAACAGCTGGGGAGAAAATTTTTGTCAGAGTGAAATATCTGTGATAACTGTGGTGAGATGAGAAACACCATGGGTTCTTGAACAATTTTTCCTTTTTACAACTAGTTTAAGCGACAAATATACCTTCGGTAATGACCATAAATTAACATCTAATCAGCCTGACAGGGCCTGAGATCTAGGAGCTATTAGATCATTTCCTAAATATGTCTGTTGGAGTCAAAAGAAAAGCTGTCCTAGCAGCCTTAATAAAACCCTTCAAATACTCAGCCCACTTCCCCACATGAAACATATTGTTCCTAACATCAGGATTCAATTTAAGCAGCAGTCTGTGATACCACCAAAAACACAAAACAATACTCAGCTCTGAAAAAAAAATAAAAAAATAAAAAAATCTATGTCATCAGTTTGGCAGGCTTCCCAAAGCTTCTGCAAAAGCTGAGATCGTAGTCTTAGATCTAAAATCACAAATCTGATTCTGATTCTAAACACATCTTAAAATGGTCACAACAAAGCTACTTCTAATTTGTGCAGTTGTTGGAAAGGTGATGCCCAGACTAAAATGGCTGCAGCGCTGATTATCTACTGAAGATTTAGGGCTGAATTCTGATTGCACTTTTTGATCCAGGAAAAAATCCACTGACTTCTACAAGATTAGCATAGTGTAAGTGAGATAAAAATCATCTAATTCAATTTCAAATTGGGAACTGACACAGGCAGGCTTTGTTTGTTTGTTTTTCTTTCAAATCTGTGTTCCGCTAACACCTTGGTTGTTCATCAAGCAACAGCTCAAATGATCATGACAACACAACTGGAAATAAATGCATTTCCATCCTGGGCTAATTATAAATAGCAGCTAGACAGGGGAAATATCCAAAACTAAGTCATGTAGCAATCCCTAAATTTATCTTTCACATTTGGCAATTCCCAGTAGATTTAATAAAAAGTTCAGTTTTTTAATAGAAATCAGATTTTGGGCATTTCATCAGTTCAAGCTATATTATTAGACAAAGATAAACAATATTGATCCTTTGGGAAAATCTAAGTGTTACGGCAGCCTCCTCTAAAATTAAGCCAAACTACAGAGTAGTTCAGTGACATCCCTGTACAAAAAACAGAGAGTTGCTTAAAAGGCAGTAGAACATTTTGTTTTCTGAATCTTAGCATTCCGGGAAATGTGCCTGGACAGCGGGAGGGGCTACACTAACCTGAACTACAAACAGAAATAGTAAGACAGCTTTTAAGAGCTCTGAAGAAAGAAAAGATTACATATCAAGTTGATTTTTTTTTTTTTAATAAAAGTTTTCAGTTAGAAGGCTCAAATTTCTGAACTGTCTTATACACAAGTGTGGATTTTGACAAATTGGTGAAATGTCAAAATGAAATGTTTCAACTTTCTTACAAGTTGCCCAGTGAGGTTGTGAATGCCCACTCCCTGGAGGTCTTCAAGGCCAGGCTGGATGGGGCTGTGAGCAGCCTGGGCTAGAGGGAGGTGTCCCTTCCTGCAGCAGGGGGGTTGGAACGAGATGATCTTAGAGGTCCTTTCTAACCCAAACTATGATTCTACTCCATTTCAGCAATGTCAAAATGCTTCAGTTAGATAAGATTAGAAGTTATTTAAGATTTGTGTCCTTTTTTTTTTTTCAGTTAAATATTTATATGACATTCTAATAATTTCTAACATAGATTTCGTCTAACAAATTGCTTTTTATATTATATAGTTTCACTGCTATTCACACAAAAAATATGAGCATGATTGATATGATTTTTTTCCCCAGTTTAATGGTTCCAAAATTTCTACTGAACAAACAAATAGAAAATAAACCCAAAATTTGAAATATAAATATTTTCCTTGGATCAAACACTCTGTTTTTGAGAAGTTCTAATTGGGTTGGCCATCATCAGTAAAGAGGTATAAACTGAAGAAGAGGAAAGATATTACAGGAGGAGATTCTGAACAATAGAAGATGCATGGTAAATCATCCAGAAAAGACCAGGACACAAGAACGAGACTAGGAATGTGGAGGTGAAAAGCTTAAGAATTGAAATACAGTATAATGGCAACAGAAGAAAATTGCCCTCCACCGTGCCAGTAGTATTTTAAAAATAAGCGGCAGCTGTCAATAATGCTCAAGTTTTATAATGTAAAACAATGCAAAAACTTCTACTGAGATAAGAAAGCAAGACAATTCGTAGAGCACATGGGCTGCTGACCTTCATTCTCTATCCTCTGTGTCCTGCATCTACTAAATGTTCCCTTAGTCTTCTTTCCCCTTTCTTGGCTTTATATCAATTTTCATGTCACTCTCTTCTGCTTAGAATAACCTCACAAAGAAAGTTGGCAAGGCCTCCTTCTTCTCATCACTCCTGGAGATCCATCTGCTCTGGGAAGCCTTCCAGCTGTAAGAACTCACTCAGTGATTTTTCTGCACTGTATCAACTTCTGTCTTTGGACTGTGTGCTGCTCAGGGTGGGAACCCCATTAATCTCTGGCATATTTATCCCATCACATAGTAATTTCCTCCTCATATAGTATAAGCAATAGCAGTAGTCAAGAACAGAGGAAAGTCACAACTATGACTCAGCCTTACATAGCAACGGGGAACACAGTGAGTGCTCAGTAAATTCTCATACTTCCTATGTACAAAACCTCAGAATAGTCCCATTATAAAGCCATAAAGGCAGAGGAACTCACCTGGATTTCCTCTTGCAATAGACGAGTAGATTGTCAAATAGAAAGAACATTCTCTCCTGGATATTTCCTGCTGAGATTTTTAACAAAGTTCCTTGAAGCAAGAGCTGTGTGCAGATATCTGTCAGATTTGACCCCTGAAACAGAAAAGAAATCTTGTTTACTCTTCACTTTTTTGTGTGCACACAATGAAACATTCTTACTAAAATGCTGTTATTTTATTTGCACGTCATTAAACTTCAAAATGATTGATGCATTCATGAAGAGGAAGTCTTCAATTTCTTATTGCAGCTAAACGTATCATGCCTTTCTGGGTTACAAATGTTTTGGAATCTTCATACACTGTGATAAATCTCCCCAAACTCCAAGAGATTTTTCCTTAAAGCAGCCATGTTGTGAATCTCCCAAGACCATTAATCTTCCCTTTTCACCCCAAGCTATCACTGAAAGTATGACAACTGTTGGCTTTAAAAAAGCTTTATAAAAGAACAGTGGTACTTCCCTAGCTCTGATAGTCATGTAAGTCACTAGTAACCATCTCTCTGGAAAATCATCTTAGTGGTATATCTCTCTAACTCTTTTGCTAGAAGTATCTGCAGCTGCTCTCCTTACTGGAGTTCTGAAGAATAGATGCAAGTTAGAAACATAGCTATGAAAATCACAGATTGGGTCCCAGACACCGTGTCAGCTGTCATGTGCAAATTACTGTGTGCGTTTAACAGACATAGAGGTAACTGAGCTTAATGCTTAAGACATTTAAGTGTATGAGGATCCCCAAAAGCTCAAAGCAACCAAAGCAGATCACTAAGCCATTAATTCCCCAAACAGTTATTATGATTATTTCTAGCAAAAGCTATCCTTAAGTCTTTGAAATATGTTAGGGCCAATGGATTTGAAAAACTGTCCTGGTTTGCTCTCAGAACAGGCAAATTCCAAGTATCTCCACATTCTGAATGAACGCAGTTGGGAATCTGCTCTTCAGATGTTCCGCTGACCAAACAAGATTGGTTTGGCTAAACCACAGTCGCTAGTGCAAAGTTCCTTGGTCTAGTATTACTTCAAAGGATCCTACTGAAAAAGGTCTCTTTTCAGAAAAACACACAGACACACAAGAAACATTTACACCCAGTTCTGGAACATTTCCATTTACTTCTCATTTGGAAGGAAGAACGACCTAGAGTAACACCATGGGTTCCTTCCACGGTCTGCATGTAGATAAGGAAGTAAATTAGATAATACAATCTCTGTCTTGAGTCTTACTGGAAAACAGAACTGACTTTAGATTGCACGATATCCATTATCAACAAGCTGCTTGACTTGCAAAGGTCCATTAAGTCTATATTCACAAATAACCAAAAAGATTTGTAAAATGCAGTTTATCCCACTTAACTGAAAACATCTTTGTGAGCAGGCATGAAATTTACCTCCATCTAGAAAGTCACCCCAGAAGGATTTGTTAGAGTGTTCTTAGACACTGCATGAATGAATTTTTTTCAGGTCAAGTCTGCTACCATTAAGCTGAATTAAATCAGCTTTTCCAAATGCAATGCAGTTGCTGTAAAGGTGTGAATGAAGATTTAATTACATTGTTTTCTAAATCAAACCATGCCAGCTGTGCTGTCACTTGCTTTTCACTAACACAGAAGAAGCTATTCTTTAAAGGCTGCCAAGAATGGACACCAGTGTCCAGATGTGTCTGTATTTCTTTAGATTCAATCAATATGAACTAGCTAGATGCAATGCTTCCACCTGTTGCTCTGATATGCTTTTATTTTCTTAATCCATCTATAGAAATAATTAACATGTGTCCAGAAATAAGTGCTTATTTTTGAAAATGACCTGCTGACCATGACTACCTCCAAGATAAATAACAGTATGTCAGAATTATAACCCCAAGGGCACGTATGCAAATAGGAACAGAAACCATCAAAATGTACTATATAAAATGTCCCCACATGGAAAAATTATCTGGCCTATTCTGTGCAGGAAATCAAAGCAAAGATTGCAACAGTTGCTTCACAAAATCTAAGAATCTTTATTTTTCTGTCAGACCCTTCATGATGGTATCTGAACAATGGTGGTGTATTTCCTGTTGATGCATTTCCTGTTAACCTACCTACTTCTCATTTACACTCATTTAAGAGATTTTTCAATAGTAATAAATAGAGCAGGAAGATTTATTTGATGTTTCCTGAGACAAGACAGGATTTCTCACTTTTCTAAGTGGGACCAAGCTGCAGGCAAAAAGAAAACAAAACATCATCGCTGGTTAGAATTGCAAATTGCACTCAATTATGAAGTGACTGATCTGCCTAAGTGTTAACACATCTTACAGCTCATTCTGTTCTGTGATGGGGGTTTTGTTTCCCTAAACATTTGAGATTGGAGAATGTGTGTATTCTTCATTATTCAGTGAAAATAACACATGAGGAAGAGCTCACCCCACAGAATAATCAATATTCAATTAATAAAAACAGTATATTAACTGATCCTTTGCTAAACAATCAGAAATGTTCTACACAAAAGCTGGCCTTCTTGAGTATTCTTTACTTTTCCCTGTTTATGAAGTAATACTTGTTTCACAGAAGGATTATTCAAAATCAGACTGACCTGCCTGAAACTATTCCATAACATACACCTACGAGGATTCTGTGCATTCCAGAAGAATGAATCTGAGCAGAGTTCATTGAGATGAACAAACCTCTGATCAACCTGCAGGCCCAGATGCTTCTCAGATTTGGCCTACTTTAATGTGACCCACCATCATGTCTCCAAAAGTCTTACAGGATGATACCAGTTTATGCTCAGTTTTGATACTGAGGCAGGGTTGTGTTAGAAGGAGAAAGAGATTGGTGAAGAAAAAGAGTGGAACTGAGAAAAATTATCTAAAAAAATAGGAACAGTTCTTAGTGAAACTCCAGATGACCCTTGAGAGCAAGAAGACGAGACATTGCAGAGGCAAAATCATTTTATATCATTCCTCACATTGGAAATATTGAGGGTAGCACTGAGGGCAATAGGGTGAAGATCATACCAAGAATCCACCCCACTGGAACAATTTAAAGAAATTACAAAACCCAATGAAACCATGCTGATGTAGTTAAACAGAAACACTAGAGAAAGTGAAGCCTGTTCCAAATGAAGAGAAAAAAGTTACTTTAAGTTGGACTGCTTGCACACACCCCAGAGCCAAGCTATATTTCATATAGTCATAAAAGACATGATCATAAGAAAGCTGATGCTTACTACTTTTTGACAGTTTAGATGCTTTATATTAAAGCTGTTGGAAACCACAGGCCTTATCAGCTTAGTACATATGATGCATGAACACACACACAGGGCTTGAATGTTTCGGAATCTAAAACCATAATAATGGATAAAAGAGATTCACTGTTTCCTAGTACAGTTTTCCATCAGATAAAATCTGAACATAAAAGTTGCCTTATACACTTTCTCTTACAGACAGTTCTGTGTCTTGTATCCCTCCATTACTAAGTTTAAAATGCTTTTAATTCATCATTTGCAACATTCCACAGGATAGGAGTTAGGAATCCTTCTCATTCAGAATATTTTGTGAAATACATCTGAAGGAACTACAACCAGCTATTTACAAACAACTCTTTGCTCAAGAGTCATAATTTGCAAGAACATAGTACTGTGGCAACCCAAAAATAGAAAACTGTCAATCTGTTTCAAATTGTTTAATGTGCACATAGAAAAAAATGTGATATGTTTAGCATTAGTGTGCATTTATAAAGCTGGTTTTCCTCCTTTTAACGAGTTACTATGAGACTCAGAAAATGTCCACAGCTTACTGGGAATGAAAAACGCTTTTCCATTTTTGAGCTTTTGGGTTGAGTAATATAGGTGACTATCTTTCAAAACAGTGTATATAAACAAATCAGAAAGTGTTTTCAGACCCAGACTTTTGCTGTGATTTAATAAGCCTCCCCTCATCCACTGCCCCCCCAAATTGCATTAAGTTTGATACTACTTCATTTATTACATCATGCACAATTTAGGAGTCGTGCTTCAAGCCCTGGAGTTCAAACTGTGCCTCTTGCCTAGACGACCCATGAGTTGCATTGCATTTGAAATGGTTCTGACCGCTTCTGAAAGTCCTCCTATATAGAACATTGTATGACTTTTTTGTTTGCTGAGTTTGCTATCCAAAAAATACACAGCTGGATATCTGGGTTGCTCTCATGTCTTTAGCTGGATGCCAAGAACATCCTTCGGGGAGAAAATGAGCAAGGTTTAAAACATACATGAAAGACAGAAAAAACAACCCAAAAAAGAGTTGTGGAGAGCACCCAAGAGTCCAAACATGAGGAAGTTTACATGACCTCTAAAAAGATGTCCTCAGCTGGCAATGATCAGTCTCGACATTTTAAATGTCAGTCTTACTAAAAGCTGACGCCAGTCTCCCTGTGAGACCATTTAACACCATTGACTCCCTGTGGTGCATCTCCCAGAGGCTTCCAACTCCACCATTTCAAGGGCCTCAACTAAAATCATCACAAGACAAGCTGCCAATTCTTTTGTGCACCATCCCAACTTAGCAGTATTTCTCCTGGGTGGCACTTTTTCCTATTTCCTCTTTCCCCAGGCTTCACATCCCAGTTCTCTCCTTCTCACTTTTCTCTCTTTCATACTTAAGTGCCTCTGCCCATACAGATCCACTCACTGAGAAACACCTCACTAGAAACACATCCGTGAGAAACTTAACAGGAGAAAACACAAACATAATAGTTAATTTCTAATCTAACTTTATTTTTTATACAGGAAATCTGCATGATGCCAACTTTCAAAGCTCACACAAAAACTAAAGGCTTGTAGGAATAGAGAGAGAAGTTTGTGCTATTTAGATCACTCCTGATTTTACTTCTGGATTTGTCCTTCAGACAAAACCTGCCCATCTGAAATTTCAGTCCTCCCCAGCTCTAACAACTTTACCTCTTTTAAGATCCACATCTTCTGCTACAATTTAGCAGCAGCCCACACACTCAAAAATAAACACTGAATTCTAAACCTGCCAGAGTGATACCACCCACACCTTCAAGCACATTTACACATCAGAAATCCCTGTGCACAGTATGCGTCACCAAACTTCAGCCCACTGCATTGTGCAATGGATTGTCTCCAGGGAGCTTGCTAGTCCTGCATCATACCTCCCATCCTTCAATGTGGGACTGCAACTGTTCAAGGGCTTCCAGTTTCTCCATCTGTCTCTTGGTCTCGTTGATATTTGTGCAGACTGTTTTCATAGCCTGCAGTGCATTCTGGACAGCTGGGTGATCAGGATGCTTAGAGGGAGTCCTCTTAGCCAATTCCTTGCAAACAACAACAACAACAAAAAAAAGATTAGATGTAGCTTGTGGAAAGGCCAAACACAGCATTAAAGTACAATCCTGTAGGAAAACGCCAGAAGTATTTCAGATTTAATGAGTTTTGTGGACAGTTTTCCTCACACCTGCAAGGCTGCTACTCTATACGAATGCTGCTGAAATAAATGAAGAATCACCATGTTAATTACATCAAATTAAAAGAACTCAAGCCAAATATGTTTTGCTGTGTCACATTTGTTTCTGGTATGACCAAGACAGGCACATGGCAAGTGGTGAGGGCTCCCCAAAAGGCAAACATACCAGAGTGACGTGTGCCTTGACTGGAGTGAGTAATGTAGAAAACAACTTGTCTGCAAAGCGTTTCCTAAGAGTCTGCTTCACTTGTTTCAATGCACAACATCCCATAAACACTGACCACTGAAGAACAACAATGGGAAAACTTGAGACCTGGCAACATCTACCAGATTGGCGAAGGGGCAACCAATGTCAACACATAATTAATCATTTTTTAGACCAATGCTATTTTATAGTCAGCCACAAAGGGATAGAAATACATTAAAGAAACCTTAGCTAAGCCTGGTAATTTCCTCTTGATACATAATCTGGTGCTTAAGACCCACATTTTCAGATTGCCTGAAATATTTCTCCCGTTATGTTTTGCCTCAACATAGTATTTGGTTGTTTTAAAGTCCTGTGACTAAATGGTAAACTGCTGAATGGTAATGGTAAGCTGCTGAACTGCATCATTTTGCATGAGAGAGGAGAACGTTTGAAATGTAGTCAGAGATCCTGCACAGCAGTGTGTGGTGTGATCTGGACAGAGCTAAACTGCTGCAGTCCATAGCTATGGTATGGGCAAAGACAACCTGATTGCTCCAGCTGGTGATCATCCAGAATGAGAGATCACAATCCCCAAGTGCTTGTCGTAGCCCCTAACAAGGTCTGTTCTGTAGTCCTGTTTGTCTTTGGCTTCTCCACATCAACACGTTTACCTAAGCAACTGACTCTTCTCCAGGCTGATTTTTTGCCATGTTGACATTGAAGATCTTTGTGCCTTGCTGTCTTGCTTGACACTGACATACTCAGATTTCAGGTGATCCTCAGCACTACAGAGGCTTGCCTCCCTTGGGTTGGTAGCACAGCATGGAATGCAAGCACTGTTCCTAAACTGGTTTCTGGTCACAAACCTCTAGCTCAAGTTAACTGATACTTTTAGGGTCTGATTCCAGGGCCTGTCAGTGAAGGGATGTGGGTTGAAGCTCAGCTTCTGCTGAAGCCTGCTAATCCAAACACTCCGTGTTGCTAAATCAAGAAGCTTTCTCTGTTCTATAGTTGGTTCATACACAAGCTCTATGAAGTTCTTCAGACAGAAGTTACTTCAGTATGTGACTAGTTTGTCACGTGCTACCTCTGATAACTAGCAGGTATATCTACAGAATAAATAGTAAGAGTGTGAGGTGCTCAAACAACAGCAGAAGTGGAAGGCATATTTTAAAGGAGGAAGCTAGTGCTAATAGTAGTACAGGTTGTTCCAGTCTCTTTCACACAGTCTCGGTGCTTCCTCATACTGACTGGAACAAGACTTAGTTTGCTAGTGCTAATGAATTATCTTGACACCCAGTGTTATCAGACTGCAAAACATGATCTTTATTCTCAATTTTAAACTAGCATCTGAATCTTGAGACTAAACTACGTGACTACGTAGTTTAGACTCTTTTAGATAATGCAAGAGGCAAATATAGCAGTGGGAGGTATTCTCATGTCCACACAGTCAGATCCTGGAGATAGAAAGGTCCAAATCAATGGGAGAGTATATAAACATATATTTGTCCAATAAAATTGGGCTATTCAATTCTTTGCATAGATTAGGTATTTTGATAACATATTCACAGCTGCAACTTCTCTACCTCATAATTATAAATGGTGATTGACAGTGCCTGTTGTCAGAGGAATGATGGAAGAGATGGTTATGTGCTGACAACTGGGAATCCCATTAGGAAAAGGAAGTAATGATCTCGCATGATTTACAGAGTAACACATGCACAAGAGAGCTGCCTGCTACAACTGTCAGTCACTGTCACTAATGTAATTTCCCATGGAAGTTCTTACCCATATCCCACTTTTGTTCAGAGTAAGTCGAGGAAAATTAAATGTTTAAAAAATAACAGCAAAGAAGTAGGTGAGAGATGTTGTTCCACTTGGTGACACTTCTTCTTCCAAAACAAAGTGCAGAATTTTTGCTACATGACAAGTGTTAACCACTCTCTTTCAGAAACATATGTAAATATTAGCACTGTCTAAACATCCTTTTTTGAAGTATCACCAAGACACAGAGGAAGAGCTCTTCATTCACAGAAGACCACAGCTGCAATAAACAGAGACAAGAAGCCATCTTCTGCTATAACAGAAATTGTATCTACGCGCGTAATATGAACTATTTATCTCAAGGTTTACTTGTAAGCAAAGGAATACAGTCTGTGGCATACATCTATTTTGCTGTCTTGAACAGTGCAGGAGTCTGCAACTTTAATGCCCCACACACCTGCAGCTATATTATCTTCCTATTCTGCAGGACATCCCTCAGCTACTCTTGTGCCTCCCAGTGCCTGAAAGCAGGGAGGGAAGATGTAGGAACGAACAAGTGCCTACTTTCTGAACCCCAAGCATTTTTTTGCAGTGGCTGCTAATGTGAGGAAAATAAAGCTCTTTGAGATTCAATCCTTTTCTATTCTATTCCCAATCCACTCCCTACACTCCATCTTCTGACTTCAGAAGACTCTTTATGTATCCAAAGGAGATTTTGAAGAAGGGAGGACAGAAAGCAACACCTTCCCCACTCCTGCTAGCTACATGCTGTGCTGAACAAGAGTAGGAGAGGGGGCTGGATAAGTCGGGGGGCACTAGCTAGGGTATTCAGTTTTCTCAACAGCAGTAGTTGACAGTCAGAGAGTCACTGGGGCAGTTACTTGCTTGCCCCCATTCCTGCTTAGTATTAAGCACCAGAGGAAGAGCCCTGCTGCTCTGACACTGGCACCCCCTATAAGAACACAGCCCAGCACTTCTGAAATACAGCCAGGGAGCTCTGGGTATTTATTTATTAGAGTGGCAGATTTATGACGTGTAAACTATCAGAGCATTTGCCAACACTTAGAAAGGCAGCTGAGAGAGAGACCAGATGGCAAACCTTGGGTTTGACTGACCTGTCCTCCAGATAGCTCATATATAATGTCGTCTGGAACGACTGTCTCATGTGTTGCAACTTATGCACTACAAGGCCTAGAACATGACGTTGCTGGCACTTACAGAAAACTATTCCTTGCTAAGAGTGTCTTTAACTAATTTATAAAATATTGACTTTCTAGATACAGACTTGTTAATCCTTCAGACTAACCAGCAGTTGAGAACAGAAAAGCTGGTATTTTTCAGTCTCTCTCATCTTAGGCATTATCTTCTGACTTCTCATTTTCCCTCGGAAAAAGAGAAAAAAAGAAAAAAGAAAAGTTGCAAAAATATTCTGTATTAAAAAAAAACCTTTAATGAACTAAGACGGAAATAAAAACTGTCTCCTCCTCGCACAGCATTTCCCTTTTGCTTCACTACTTCATAGCTGCAAAGTTTCAGGTTGGGACACTCGTAGCCCCTTTATGCAGAGCCCAAATGATTTTACAAAGGGAGTGGTAACAAGGAACTGTGTGGGACAGCATCAAATGCTTTGCAGAAGTCCAGATAGATGAAGTCAGTTGTTCTTACTTTTTCAACCAACACTGTGATTGTAGAAGGCCACCAAATTTGTAAGGCATGATTTGCCCTTAGTGAAGCCATGCTGGCTGTCCTCAGTCACCTTGCTGTTTTCCATGTGCCTTAGCATAGCTCCCAAGGAGGTTCTAGTCCAGGATCTCGCCAGGCACAGAGGTGAGAACGACTGGCCTGCAGTTCCCTCTGATCTTCCTTTCTTCCCTTTTTAAAAATGGGGTTACATTTCCCTTTTCCATTCTGTAGGAGCTTTACCAAACTGGCACAAATTCTCATGTATAAATAGATGTTGGCTCAGCAACTTCACCTATCAGTTCCCTGAGGACCCTTGGATGCATCTCATCAGCTCCCATTGACTTGCGCACCTTCATGTTCCTTAGATGGCCTCAGATCTGCTCTTCCCAGCAGGCCTTCAATGGATAGGGCAGTGTGGTTAAAGCACTTGCAACAAATTGAACTTCGAAGCAGAATCACGAAAGTCTATTTGGAAGCTACAGTTTTCCAACTAATTCTGGTTGTAGGGTGTAAATTAACACTGGCAGAGCTCTTGCATTTGGATTCTAAAAGATTATTTGGCTTCTTGGTTCCATCTGAATTGTCTAGCAATCAGGAATTAACTACATAGGAAAGGCACTGCTAGAGATTTGAATGCTATCTTACTTCCTATTAACTGTATACCCTCTCCTCTCCCAAAAAAAGAACTCCTCATAGAAATGTCAATCTTCAATTATGCAATGTAGTAAAAGGATTTCCAACTAAAGTATTTCAGTATCAGACGCAGCTTTAAATAGCATATAGCTAAAAGACTTCCAAATAGAATAGAATCTAAATGTAAGAAATAATCACATAAAGAAACTCATCAGCTGTTCATGCATTTGTTTACCTACTAATTGTGTTTCCACACACAAAAAACCAAACAGAACAACAACAACAGCAAAACTATGAGGAGAGAACTCAGCAACAAAAACATTGCACAGGAAGATGCAAAGAGGTAGCAGGAGGAGTGATGAGCAAACAATGCATGCAGGCAGAGGAAACTAGAGGTTTTTCAAATGTAAACACAATTTTAATATTTCCTAGCAGAAAGGATGTTATTCTGCTTAACTGATCTTTTTTAAGAAATGGAGTCTGTCATCCTTCCCCATGTCCTCTGTTGCTACACAGAAAATGATTGTGTACTCAAAACTCAACTGAACATGTTTTGCAGTTTAAATATCTAAGTCCCTGTATTTTAAAAATTCCTTCTTCCTATATTCATACTCTTCTTGTCACCCACACATGGCTTTAACACTAATTCTGTGCAGTGACTGTTAATGTCGAGCAAATCGTTGCTTGCCAGGCTGCGTCGCTTTGCACTACAAGCAGTGCATGCATAAAACATGGTTTCTGGGATGCAGCCGTTAGTTATTTTAGTGAACATCTCAGGATTACAGAGATAACAAAGACACCATATTTCTTATCAATTCAAAGAGATGTGGTAATAAATGGTTCAATTCCAAACTGCGCTAAAAAAAAAAAAAAGGAAAAAATGCTCAGAAAAAAACATGTTCCTTTCTGTTTCAAGGATTTTCGTTTTTGTATTTTCAGTTTTTAACATTTGCATGTATTAAAAATCTATTTTCCACTTAAACTAACCAGAAAATAGATGCTGCACCAGGCTCTGCATCTGCCAATCACAGTAGATTATTTTTTATCCTGTATATATTTAAGATGTATAACTTCTGTAGCTGTTTCTGCAAGGTAAAAATCAGGCAACAGTAAATCAGTAAAACTGATGACATTAGATGTACCATCAAATCTGCAATATATGCCAAATTAAAGCACAACAAAACCATGTTTTATATATATTAGCACTTATTTCAGATGATATATAAGAAGTGTCGAAGACAGAAGTATGATTTATAAATTGGCAGTGTTCCTTACAGCTCTGTAGGGTATATATAACTTTTAATGTTGTAATGTTATGCTACATAGACTTGGATTTCAACCAGGCAGTATTATGAATCTCAGTGCAACATCACTCTTCTGAACAGAGAGTGCAAAACCCCAAAGATTAAACATACTCAAATTATGGCAAACTAGGTTTCTTTCCTTAAATGTTGCTGAGAGGAATGGGGAAGATGGAGAGGGGGGAGAGCAAGTTCCTTCATCCACCACCGGCTTTCTGTTTTTCCCTTTCACATCCCAGGCACCACACTTGTTGCTGTCTGTGTATGCCTCACTGTTGAGCTCTCCCTTTTGAGAAGGCTCTCAGGCTGGATGCTCAGCTTTCTGCCTCCAGGTTTTCTTTCTCTCCTTGGGCCAAGTGAGTCTCCCATCACATGAAGCAGTACACAATTACTGCCCTAAATCTTCCATGGAGTCGTTATATTTTTAAAGGATCAGAGGTAGAATGTGCATTTCTGGCTGGAGACCTAGCAGCTCCTTGAGAGAATAGACATCAAATAAGAAACAGCCCCAGTGACAGCACTGGGCTATCAGAGCCCATGGGGGGCAGCTATCATGTGCTGTGCATTTTTTGCATGTTGGGAAGAAGAAGGAGCTGAAATGACTGCATCCAATCCCCACCCCCATGGTGTGATTAACTCATGATCGCTGCTCCCTTAGGGTTTTCCTCTTGCTGACATAAATGCTCTTTATTAAGGGGAAAAAGGCTATTTTTGTTCAGAGATTGGCTTACACAACAGCTGCTTCTACAACTAAGAAGCGTAGTTAATGCTAATTAATATAGAGTCATAATTATTATCAGTGAGACAGAGTTGCCTTAATCCAAAGCATTCTGATAGAAATATTTACTCAGGAAGCTTTCCAGCGTCCACATCCACGCTGGGGTTGTAAGTCACTCACTCAGTCTGTGCTCTCAAGTTCTGTACACCTGTTTGCCTTTGCTTCTTTTCTTCTTAACAAACCATAATGTCCATCACAGCAAGCATAGTTCTACTTTGTTTAAGCCTGCTCAAAGCCTCTTTCTCATTTTTAAGGAAAATTTCTGGCAAAGCTCTTCAGTAACAGACAAGTATTTGGAACACCTATGTACCCAAATGGACTTTAAATCCCCTGCTGAACTGTGACAGCAAGGAAAAGAGGTGGAAGGTGGTCATATTAGGGAGGGTTTAGACTGGGGATAAAACTAATTTACTAACCAGTGAGTTTGTCCTAATTCTCTCTTGTGCTTTCTGAAGCACATAAAAACTGTACTGAGGACAAAAATATTAACATCACCACTGCTCTAGTAGCACAGAGATGGTGAAACAGCATGGTGAGGTCTGAGTCCCATGTTTCAAACCACACACAAGGCTTGCAAAAGCTTCATCAGAGGATAATGAAATGTAAGTTTACCAGTTACAGGATGCCATACTTTACACTGGAAATTACTGATAATATTTGCTTAAAGCGTACCTGTACACGGAGCCAGTATGCTATTCCTAATTAGCTGAAATGGACTCTGTGTGAGAAGCTATTATTCTGGAAGAACAACACTTACATATAGTATTAATGAAAAGCAGTTATCACATTTAAATGTGCTTTATTATCTAGGCTGGCTTTTAAACACTGGCAAGTCTGAGCTACTGTGCTCGTATTATCTTTATCAAATCTAACTGCTTAGCTATACTAATTAAACTATAACAAGGTCATATCAAAGTCATCAGAAAATCTGGATGTTCACAAACTCCTATTAGAAAGAAAGTAAAATAGGAAAGTGGGTGTTGATTTTTCTAATCAGCTGGAATACAGTGCATGCGTTTGCTCTGGGAATTAGATAAAATAAGATAAAGTTCCCATGAATACAGAACAGCTATTTCTGGAGCAATAACTGCAGTTCAGGAGCAAAGGGAGGACAAACACTTAATTTGAACGTTGTGTTGTTTTTTAGATCTATTTTATTTTTTTCTTGGAGAGCTGCATTTTCCTCACCAGCACTACCAGAAATCAGTTTTCTCTTCACTCAGCCTTTTTTTTTCTTCCACACCTGAAACATTTGCGCCCACTCTGACAATTTTGTATTAGCAAGTACCAGGCAAACCTTGAACAGGACACAACTTACTAACTGTGAATTTATGGTGAAACAAAGCATGTTCTTCTGTTCTTTGTTTTTTCTTGGTGTTTTTAAATCATAAGAGGAGTCTGCATTCCATTGGATGGACTGAACTGCTAAACTGTCTGTGTGCATGTAAATCTCAGTAGTTACGTCCACAAGACATGGCACATGAACATGTACTGTAAGATCTTAAGATGGGTGTCTGCTGCACAGACAACAAAACGATTCCACCTGTAGGAAGGACATACTCAGTTTTTTTCTCTGAAAGCTCCAAGGTGATGGAAAGAAACGATTTAAATATTCATGAGATGAATTTGGACTTTTATTAAAGGAAAAACATCAGTATTGAGCTAACCAGCCTGGATCTTTGAAAGTCCTTATTCAGTCTGAACTTACAGACACAGTACTGCAATAATTTTACATGACATACACTTGATTCATAGGTCCAGCCTATGCCCAAGAGGACCAGATCATCACAGAATCATTATTTTCCTCCACAATTAAGGAAAGAACCATTCTGTTGAGATGAGAAATTGCTGCTTCTTATATTTATTAAGAATTAGTTCTATTTTATTAAATATAAAATTACTCTAAAAATATGAGACTGAACATCACTGAAGATTTGTGGCTTCTAGCCATTAAGTAGCTACAAGACCACTGGTGATGCAGGCTTTCCTAAAAACTGATTTCTCCTTTTCCTTCTCCCTAACAGGTACACGATCCTGCCCTGACCTGAAGGAATGAGAGGTAAGTTGGCTCTCTCTATGTCTTTGGTTCTTTAACTCCTGCACTACACCAGCTAGCAAGGGGGTCAACTAGTGCAAATTGCAGGAGTCATTTCTGCAATTACACCTGTCCAGTGGAACTTGTCTGAGACAACCAAATGGTTTTCAAACAAGCCACCAAACAGCTGTCAGACGATGAAGAATTTTGATCATTACTGACCTGAACACACTCAAACTAGAGACCTAGAGATGAAAGATGTGTCCGGTTTCCAATCCCCAAGAGCCATGGAGTTCCTTAGAATACTGACACAATTCCATTTAACCACAGCTTTTCAGGAAGTGGCTAAAATAGCACTCAGGTCTTCATAAATATCAGAAGAAATCTGAAGTCAGCTGATGAGTACCTTACCCTGTCTGGTCTACCCATGCTATTACAAGATTTAACAGTGTCGTCAGCCAGTTTTTTGACTGTACCCATAAAAAAAGCCATTTTTTGTAGACAGGATTGAACCTTTAAAAGCACAAGTCAGGATGGTAGCAGTGACAGGAAATCCAGGGTTAAAAAGTTGCAAAATCACTCCAAGAGTAAAACAACTAGCCAAAGACATTCTTTCTTGGTTTACCTTAAGCAGAAGTGGATATTTGCAAATTCTCTGAATTGGAGTCAGTAGATAACCTTCCAGTGGAATGTCTGTAGTCTTTCTGCCTCCCAAAAGCATGCAACTCTATAATCAAAAAAGGAAATTAATGTTAACTCAGACAACACTTTCACATGCTCTTTGACATTACTTGCTGCTTCTATAATACACATTATGGTCACAGGGAACTTCACCATTCCTAAGATAAAAGAAATGGGACTTCACTCTCCACTGAAATACAGCCATCAAGTTAAGCTGCAAAATTCTCCATGAGTCAGCAAAAGAAAAACTGCTGTGGATAATAGTGGCTGCAAAGAAAGGTCTCTTCCCACTGAGATGTTATACAGCTTATGACTCAAAAAACATCATAACAATACAATGACAATCAGCAAATCCAGAATGCACCATTACCTTAAAGAATCCAACCTATCCCCACAACCAAAACAGCCATTTGTCTCCATTCACCATGCAAAGTTTGCACACGTCTTCCAGAACGCTCAAAGGATAAAATAAAGCATATAAATAAAGAATCACATATTTAGCTCTAGTACAGTCTCCGTGTCTGAAGAAAATCAAATGCAGCTCTGAAACAAATGAGTCATCAGCATCTCATCCACCAGTTCTCTGGCAAAACATTATGTCTAAACCCAGCTGGACAAACAGTAGGGGTGCACTGGCAGGCTAAACAGCACAAATGTAGCCCTGAAGCAGTTGTAGTACGTAATACTGCAGAAGAAGTTTGGGGTTATGCAGGCAAGGCTACTGTGTGGGAAGGAGAAAACTGACGCAAGAAGCAATGACACTTAAGGAAAACAGATTTCTGTAATTCTAGTGCTCACAATAATAATAATAACAATAATAATAATAATTTTAAAAATAATTTTAAAAATAAAACTGCTGTGTTTCAACATTAGCTCTTTGTATGGAAACCAGAAGGCGTCACAAAGAAGTTGAAGGGCATTCCTCCACCCAGGACAATGGCTGCTGTCCCAGTGTTGCTTTAAAATATTAAGGAAGATAACAGTATAAACCCTTGAGTAATACTGGACCAATACACCAAACAAAACAGAAGTCCAAACAGATTTTAGGTTGAAAAACAGGTGAAGCAACTGATGAACTCTTGCAATACTCACACAATGAATTCTAACACATTTGGAAGGGCATTCTGTAAGAATCATTTCACAAATAAGTTTGTGCACACCACCTCAAAACAAGAGATGCTTATTTTCTTAATAGATTATGGAAATTCATCTCTCAGGACTGATATGAAACGGAAATATAAGAATTGAGTATGATATAGAAAAAAAACAACAGCCCTTGACCCATCCCCTTATTTCTTCACAATAATCCATAATATGTGTGATAAACAATCACTGATGAACTCTAAGGTTTTTATATACTTCCCTGAAGATGTTGGCGTTGCCCACTGCTAGAGGTAGGCACTGGGCACAGATCAACTTCAAATCTATTTGAGATAAGCTACTTTCCTATGTTTAGCCATTAATCTGGATAACTTTACTCCAGTAACCACCCCAGTTGCAAACCTGCCCTGTTAACACAGGATGAAGTTTAAATCCATTTCAGCCAAGATGTGCTTTCGTTGGGGTATCACTGATAACACTTTCCCCTGTGAAGTGTGAGCAGTGGCTCAGAAACACTCTGAAATATAGTGGGTTTGTGGCTGTAGTTCAATAATTCTCTTCTTCAAGAACTGTTCATAGACATCCGACATAACTCTCATTATTTCTAAGTGGTATTTTTACAGACAGTTGTCTGTAAAATAACTCTTCCCCAGGGCTATTCTAGATCTGTGGCATTGGCTACCAGCTCACAATGCTCCCTGTCCAATTTTCCAAGTCTCGGGTGATTCAGTCCTTCCCGTCTCTCCTTTCAGCCCTCCCTCTTGCTCTGGACTCAGAAATGCCCTTTAACACTTACTGATTTTTCAAACACATTCCCACATTCTGTATTTCAGCAGCTGCAAGGGGGCAGTCGGGCCAAATCCATCCTCACAAGCAAAGCTTTGTATTTTAATGCAGCTCTCTGCATGGTGGCATTATAGCGTTGGCTTTAGGAGGCAGTGGAGAGAAGAGTGAAGGCCTGGAAGAAATTACAACAGCCACAACAAAGCAAAGATTTCAGCATAGCCTCTCCTCCCATAGTTACTGTTATTTTAAAAATCTCTTGGATTCAGGTGCTGTTGCAAAGCCACAGCAGACAGTGTGACATCTTTAATGTGCCTCATAATTAGTTTGCCAGCTGCTGCCGGCAACACAGACAGGAGTTTGTTGCCAATCCAGCTGAAATGCAGAGAACACTCTGGATGTTGGGAAGGCTGGTATTTATATCCACTTTCATTGCTCGTCTTTCTCTTTAAGTTTCTCTCAACAGAAATATCCAGAGTAGATCATGAACAGGAATTGCTCATTTGGTGACTCGAACTAATGCTTTAACAGGGTTTACTGAAACTCCGATGTGATAAAGAAATTCTGAGTACCCAACAGCGTGTGTGTTCCTGCTCCTCCCTCCAAGGTCTATATTTTGTGGCTAAAAGAATGCTCTGGCCCTGCTTGTGACAGGCATTTATGCAGAAGTTTTCTTCTGCTGTACTGTATTAGGAAAGAGCATGCCTTTGGCAGAATGGAAAAAAGCAGAGCAGAATACAGAACAGAATCAGTCCATTGCAAAACAACAGCCTTTCTTTCACTTCACAGCATTTACTAAGACAGAAAGTCTTAGTAAGTAGACAACTAGTGTGCTGACTGGTCCCTCACCTATACTCTCCATCCCCAACCCAAATGCCTTCCATTCATAGCAAGGAAAATAACACCTAAAATCAAGGAGAATTGAGGGGAGGCTGTAAGGAGAAACACCTACCTCTTTAACCTAAAAAACAACAACAACAACAACAAAAACTATCTGCTGGTTGTTTTTCTTTGCAGTCTAGCCCGTAAGAAGGCTGTATGCCACACTTCCTCCCAGCACATGCTAATATTTCATGGGTTGGATGAGGAGTTGAGCCATTTTTGATACAAGCAGCAATGATGCCACCAAAATAGTTCATCCAGCCTGTTTCTTGCCCACAAGTGGCCTCATGGGGGAAAAGGATGTCAGAAGGAGGCCACATGTTTCTGGTGGGTCTGCAGATGGTAAATTGGTCAGAGAATTGAGCAGGGAACCAGTCTCAGCCCTGCTGATAAATTATTGCATTACTCCTTTCACAATCTTTGCTCAATTTTTTTGTTATTTTTTGCTGATGTTGTTTTTTATTCTTAATGTTTTTTAAAATACTTCTCTGTATCCACTGAAATTACTCATACCATAGCTGTGCTTAGTTGGTACTTGAATTCACCAATTATTTCAATATCCATCCTTCTCAAGTGCTTCATAGCTGGAATGAATCATGTCTGCAAAATGTTTGACATTCTTCGGATACTAAAGGAGCATTATGAGTACAGTACAGAGTCAGACCATTAAGTGAAGAGTGCTAGAGAAGGTGCTTACCAGGAGGAATGCTCTCACTGTTGGGATCTTGTTCAATTCCATCAGCAGTCTGAGCGCTTTCTCATGGTTGCTACAGTACTCCTCATACACAAAGAACTTGTCTTTCTGCAAGAAAAAGCATTAACTTATTGACTTGGAGAAAACTAGACTGTCTGTATTGCCACTGTCTGATTCTAAATTCTTTACACAAAGGAATGTGCACTCTGCTTTAGAGTGCTAGAGTTGCATTTCACATGATATGCACAATATCTCCACATGCAAATAATTTATAGAAGTGTTCCCCTAATTCCTAACTTACTTTTGTGAATTAGCATCAGTTTTCTGACCACAGACCTCCTCTGTACTTTTCCTTTCAATGCATTACTGAAATAATACATCATTTGCTGAAAGAATGGATTTTGCTATCTCAGGGACTTTCATGTGCCAGGATATTCCATACAAGCAGACAGAAGCAAAGTAAAGCCAGAAGCAAGGGGAACATAAATGGAACTGACATTTCTGAACTATGCTAATTACTACTACGGGAGGAAGAAACAAACAAAGGTAGCTAGGAAAAACCAAGCACTGGAAGAAGCAACCAGCTGGAAATCCCCTGTCTTACAGGGCTGCCCACAACATCTCTTCTGAATGGAAGCATTTTGATGAATAAACACAAAATAACCAATGTAATAAAGAAATGCAAGGAGGAGAAAGGTATCTTTGTAACCAGATTGAGGTACTTACAGTGAACCATGTCACCATGCCACCGCCAGTTTAGGAGAAGAATTTGATGCTTTAGTCAGATGCTCAAGGGCTAGATGTACATGCTCAGAGACTGAAAATTGCTTCTTTTTTAAATTTTATTTTATTAATTTTAATTTATTTTTACTAGTAATTTATTGAAATAGTTTTCTCTCCCTATACATCCAAAAGAAGAATTAAAAAGATGCATGGTCAAGCACAGCAACAATGGTACAAAGTAAACAAAACAACCATCAAACGTGACACAAAGAGCTGGAATGCAGATGTTCAAGACATCCTTCATCTACAGCTGTTCATATTAGTAATGGAGTTTAATACTGGAAGCTGGAAAGAAACAAAAGATCCTGACCACCAGATACAGGAAAGGCATGGCTGAGTCAACAGCACAATAGAAAAGAAACAATTGAGAGACATGGGATTTTTTTTTATCCCTAAATTGTAGAGCTGCAGAGTGACAAGACAGATTTATAAGTTTCTCCTACACTTCCTCCTTTCACCTCCCCTTATCTTCCTAGATGCACACAAGCAGCCTGCTTGAGACTAAAAATAGTAACCATTAACACAAGAGCATCCGCTGCATCAGTGCACACAAAATGTCTTTGCTCAGGTTTCTGACTGCAGCTCTGAGTGCCAGAAGTTTGGGGAGGATATATTTAGATCATGACAGAATTCCTTTCTAAACTCAAGACAGTACAATAATTATGCACACACCAGAGTGCTTTCATCAAGTCTTTTCCAGCTGCCCCTCATGCATGAGACCCACAAATATGACAACTATGTTTTAAATTACTCAGTGTCTGAAGTGTTTAATTTCCTCTCTGGGTGACAATCAGTCCTGGACTCCCCATCTCCTGGTGAGGAAATTATCAGTTACATAATTACAGATGATAGCCCAGGAATTTGGAACCTGCAGTTACACTGTATGGAAGTGTAATTATGGTCAGAAAAATGACCCCGTAAATATGGCACATTCTTACTCAGCAAATCTGCTGGATACACAGATAGACCTTCTGACTTTGGTGACAAAAGCAAGTCTATACCGTTCTTAGTTAATTTAAGAAGTCTAAACCAATAGTTTGTTTTCCATATGTTATATTGGATCTAGTAGTACAACCCACAGATTAGCGTAAATTTGAAAACAGTTTTTGGACAGAAGTTTCATGAAAGACACACTGGGTAAACTGCAGTCATTCTATCTGGATGTATTTTTAATGAGCCATGACATTTTCTTCTTTGAAAGCAGGCTAAAAACTATTTTGTCAATATGAAAAAGCTGAATAAAAAATAAGATTTCATTCTGAACAAAAAAAGATTCCTGATGACTTAAATAGTAAAAGCTGAGCATTCAGCAGCATTGTTCTCAAAAATAAGATGAAAACACATTTCACTCTAATAAGCTTACAGCTACTAAGTTGCCAATGCCCTACCAATACAGCAATAACAGAAATCAGGCATCAGTCAATCCTCTGCCCTCTGCTCTGCAGACAGTCTCATGTTTTCATGGCCTGCACAAGAAAGCCTATGTTGATGAGTGTAATTATTCAAAGTTTAGTATGTCTTTGATATTGAAGATATGCTCTACATGTTCCATTTTTCAAGCAGCAGATTTGATTTTCAATTGAAGTGTGTTCTTTACTGTCTGTTATGGTCCACATACTGTCTGTTATTGAACTACAACTCCTTAAGAAATTCCAGTACATCAGAATTAATTTCTTGCAATCATCTGATCAAGTGGAGTACGCTAGGACAAACAATGTCTGTCTTCCAGAGCAAAACAATCTTTCACAGCTGTATATCAGAGCAAGCACATTTCATCATCTGCTAAAAGACTTCCAGAAGTTGATGAGCACTATTTACAGTGAAAAATGTTTGCTCTTTTGGAGCCCTTGCAATGTTGGCTTGTTTATTTCAAGTGTTAGCCAAGATCTGGATCCTGCCACGTTGAACACCCGGGGAAAAAGATGCCCTAGCATAAATGTAAATGGATCAACTATGATCCTGTAGGCCTATTCCAACTAAAAGTGTTGAAGAAATTAGAAGAAATTTAGGATGCATAGATCTCACAGAGAGGACCCAGAAACTGCAATCTGGAGGAGCTTGCTCTGAACCACTCTTGCTGCTGGCATCTCCAGCTGGAATCTCACTATGAAAGCCTGTACCATGACACAACAAATCCCACATCCCTCACTCCCAAATGCCTACAGCGAGGCTAGTCTTCTGAAAGACAGGCATAATCTGTACACGAGGACATGCCATTCCTTCCTCTCTTCGTAACCTACTGTTGATTCTTCCCTGCTCAAGACTTGAAGTGCCATAATGCTTCTAATGCTATTCTTATAATTTATGGATACTTCGGTCATTATGGATGAGACCAGCTTCTTCCATGTATTATGAACTGAAAGATGTCTGACTTCCTCCTGAATAAGCTGTAGGTTTTCTTCCTTAGGGGATTATGAAATGTTTGATGTACGCCATATTTGCAATGCACTTCACAGACTGCACCGTAAACTGATCTCAGTCAAATAGCCTCTATCAGAAGATCAGTTCTCACCAGCAGTCATCTCTGTGTATTATAGTTCCATAATTCCTGCTTTGTTGCAAGTCTGAGAAGCAGAGAACATTCATTTATTTAATTACTAAATTCGTCAGTTATAAACTCTATGCTCATGTAGAAGAAAATATTGTCAGTGAGTACATATAGCAGGTTTGGATTCAACTGAATGACAGGGCGTTAACATTTCTGGTTAGTTGATGTCACTCTGAAACACAGTAGATGTTTAGACAGCATTGCTCAGGAGACATTCCATGTTGATACCATCGCTAACAAGTATTATGTTAGCATAGGACGTCTTGGTAGGCAGTGATTCTACTGAGTAGTCAAGTCTTTAACTGAGTGCATCAGTATGTCCTTCAGCACCTGACAGCCACTCCTCATAGAGAACACAGTTTATGGACACTGTCTCAATACATTCTACTGTCTCTACATATGCTACTATTTTAAGTGTCACAACGTAAATAAAATCAATAGTTGGTAAAGATGTATGAGCAAAGAATGGCTGCATAATTGCTGACCACTCAAACCTGATGAACTGTGGAAGCATGAATTATGATTAGGAAAGTATAATAGAACATATTTTGATAGGAAGTTGGCCTGTGGCTTAATGCAGTTAATAAGAATTTGAAAGAATATCTATTATATATAGATGCATTCTAATTTCTTCAGACATCTCAAGAGGGCAGCTGCATACAAAAAAAATCTGCAGCTCTGAATTATATACATGTAAATCAGATAACTTTGCATTTAGATGAGTTCATCTCTTGACTAGGTATATGTAATAATTGATCTTGCATATACAATCAGAGTGCTCCATGCTCATATTAGTTTGCAATATAAGAAACAAATTATAACGAGAGAAGCAGTGGTTCTCTGATTTCCATGATTTTCTCATTTCCAATTCCACCATTTCTTGTTCCCTGTTATAGGTCTGTGCCTTCCTGGGTCACCTCAAAGTACCAACCTGGTACTGAATCATGTTAGCACGCTTAATCATATTATGAATGTGTAGGAGAACAAATAATACAACTTTCAAAGTCAGATGACACAAAAAGAATCCGTCAAAATGTTTTCAACAACCACAACTACTTTGTACTTTGTAGTTGTGGCATTCTTATCTAGCATTGAGTCTAAAAGCCAAATTTTCTGTAGTTTTGTGCTACATGATTCAGGTATTTACTTACTCCACGGTAAAAGGTTGCATATGGTAACTTGCACTATATTTCATCAAGTGCAAGTTAAGGTATCTCATGTTACATTTCATTTACTGAAGGACAAATGTATGCATAGACACTACTGTAGGTGCAGTAATATCTTTTGTGGGGTTCCTTTATTTTAAAATACAGATAACATTATTCACTTATTTGAAATTGCGCTGCTTTTCAGAAACATTTGGAACTAAAGCAGACAAATTCTCAGCAATTGTGTGATTAGTTGAGTGAAGAAAAAAAGGAAAAAATATTCAATGGGAAAAGGAAGGGTTTCTAAAAATACCTTGTTGTTTAGCTGAGTTTGATGTGGTTTCCATTGTTCTAACCTCATTCACAAGTTTTTTTCCCACCCTACCTTCAAGTTTTATTCAAGATACACATTGTCACAGTATTGCTACAAGCCTTAGAGATTAGGGATAGTTAAGGGGCATGGGAGCTTAAGACAGGAAACTGCATTTTCAGATAGTGTTAAGTCATTGTACTTACAAATTTTAAGAAAACATTTCCCAGTTCATGCTGAGACTGAGGTTCTGGTTGTAAACAAAATTCCAGGGCAGCCAGGAACTCCTTGTGAACACCAAGAATGTCTTCAATGTTAGAAAATAGGATCTGAAATACATAAAGTGAAGTCCTGTGTCAAGTATTAATAAAACCCTCTTAGGCACATTAAAGTACTAGCACAAAAATACTATGGTTCTACACTTAGTCATGAAAGGACCTAAAGCACAGATGACAACTGCTATCTTGTCTCTTTCCTATGGAAATCTTTATTGCCTACTGAAGTACCTACTCTAAATGAAGGTTATCTTTCCAAGCACCTGAGCATGATGAATGTAAACAACCTCTTTTAAGTCTAGAGAAGGTGTCCTATGAGACTGAACATGTGAAAGAAATCACAAAGACCAAACTGATTTGGCAGGAACATGAAATTATCACTCAAAAGATGTACTCATAAACCACATCTCTGCCATGGTATTTACAGTGTAAAGTATTTCCAAACTAAAAGAGCAGAATCTTAGCGTTCCCTTCCACCAACCTCTGTGACTGTAAAAGGCATTTGTAACGTGATATAGGCCCTCAATTTTAATGTGTACTAAAAGGAAATTGCACAATCTCACAGCTAAATGATCCCTAGGAATTTAACATACATGTGCTAAGGAAAATAAACTTCCAGGTCCTGATGCAATGTGATGCAGCTATCAGTATTGACAGCCACGGGAGGAATGCTTGAATGAGCAGACCAAAGCCTGGAGACTGCAGTGACAGACACATTGCAAACAGCATTGTCCATCTCTTTGCTTTAGCCGTGCCAGTTGCAAAGAGATTTGCAGTGTGGTCAAACCAGCTTTCATATTAGAAGCAGTCTCCCAGGGCTGGCATAGAGCATATGTGTCACTGCTACAAATCACAAAGAATGCAGCCTGACAGAGCAGCCTTCAGTTTCCTGGTATTTGGTGGGAGATCTTCTGATAATTCCCAAAGCACCTTACAGTAAAACTAAACTTTTTCAACTTTATGCAGTGGACTTTATGCACCAGATGAGACACTGATTCAGCCTGGCGGATGGTGACGCAGCAGTAATTACAAAATTCTGTAAATTAAATCTAATCCTTAAAGGAGGAATGAAACCAAACTTGGTTTAAAAACAGTTTATCTCTAATTTTCCAGGAGTAGAAGACTGGGTAAGGCATTAAAGCCCTTCTATGCATGTACCCAGATACAACTCTGTACCTTGCATTATTCAAGGATGGAAAGAAGATTTTTCCTCAAACCCCTGCAAGTTGGCTGCACGCGCAAAGCACAGCACATGGCATCTTTCTTGTCTTTGCTCACCTCTCACACCAGTATATGGCAATCCTCACTACCCATGCGCATATTGTGCCTCATTGCTTTTCCTGGCTCTGAATAAACTGAAGACTCCAACACACTGTACCTGCACTAATGGCTTCTGAACCCATCAGAAAATAAGACAGGAAGCTGGGACTGATTGCTTCCAGAAAACTTCCACTGCAAATTTGAAGAGCCCATGATGGTTCATTCTATAGCATGACTGAAAGTGATGTGATGACACATTAGCCTTAGCCTGCATGCTTCTACCAGAAGCTGTGCCAAAAGGGGATTAACAAGGAAGAGGAAAACATCTGTCAGGGATGATTTTATCCTTCAAGTGCAGTCTTCATGAGGATATTCTGTGATTCAAGGAATATCTGTGTAGTCTAATAAATTATGTGATGGTCAGTAGAACTCTGCTTGCAGCAGATTTTGCAGGTAACAAAAGTGACTTGAAAAATCAAGGCAGCAGAAAGACCTTAGCTACATTTGCTTTTATATCTAATGCAGTCACCATTTATAAACCTCGCGGGGAGGATCTATGTCTGGCAGCTTGTGTACACCATCAAGCTGTACTGTCTTCACTGTTCTGCATCAGTAAAATGACGTCTGCAAACGCAGAGTAATACTGACATATCAGCAGTTATCCTCACATAGGGCAGGGAACAAATTGTGAAAATATTTTCCCTGATATTGCTGCAGCCATCTGTCAGTGAAGGAATTATAAATCCATGCCTGGCATAGGATTCAAGGTGGCCTTTCTGGAAGGGAATGCAATGGCCAGAGGCTACTGTAAGCACCACTGCTTAGTGGCAGTGGTAAGAGAAGCCTACAAAAATAATACCAGAACTAATATCCCATGTTATCCTAAAAAGTACTTTCTCCATTTGCTTAGAGGAGAGTGACTGTCAAAATATCCTTGATTTTCCTCTAGACATTCCAGCTGCATGAAGACAGGGAGGAAAATACAGGTTTTTCTTTAGATAAGCTGCCAAACCATTTATATACTCTTTGCTGCCACCTTTTCTGTTGCTAGCCACCTCACAGCTCCCTAATGACTCAAGATACATAATAATCGCAGGCAGAGTTATTCGAAGTCCCAACACAGCCTTGTCTGTCCTGCCTCTACAAGCAAAGATTTGCAGAAGGAAAGAACAATCATCTTTCCACTGCAGGAAAGACAATTAAATTGTTTGAGGAGAAGGATAAGGGATAACACTGATCAGAAACACTGATCAGAAACACCTTTGTGTTTCTACTTCACCATTGGTAAGCTTACACCTTTTTCATCAAACAGAAGCTGTGTTATTATAAGCTGAATATTGTAATAAGAATTAATGAGGTCTGACAGTGGCCTCTCAAAGGCACCTCCAGGCAGTTCAAGAATGACACAAAAATGAAGCAGTACTTCCCCAGAGGTTGTGATGGACTTTAGAATACAAATACATTTAATCACTAGAGAAAATAAGGACTTTCTGCACAGGTCTTGTGAGCACTGCATCTGAATATATGGCAGTCATAGCAATACATGAATAATGGTAGAATTAACAACTTCTATCAACATCTGCGGTTGTTTGTCAAATTAGCAAATGGTTATGTAGGTTTATTTCTCAGGCAGAGCTTATTTTTTTGTTTCTCTGCACACAGCACCTACTGCCACTAGTCATTGTCCACTTTTCCCTCAGCTACGCTTAAACATACTCCAGATTGTAAATGGTGAGCTTCCAGTGACCAGGAACTTCCAAATTTGAAGACAGCAAGGAGGCTTAGCTCCACCAATCCTCCAAATCTTCTTGCTACCACCACCTATTGATGCCACTCAATTAGCAGTACAGTATTGTTAACCTAGTGAATGAATACCATAACGGGAGCTGGATCCCTGTTAGGATTTCTGGACTTTCTGGTAATACTACTATGTAAAAATTGATGAACCAGACTTGAGGAAATACACACCAGCTGCAGTAGCGCTGGACTGTGTAACTTACCTATTATTGATGCAGTGTGCTGTCATTAATGAAAAGGGCAAAGTCTCTGCTGATTTAGGAGCTGTAGGATCAAAGCAATCCTGATGGCAGACACTACATCCTCTCCCACTGATCACGAGGTTTCACTTATGCACGTGTACAAAGAGGATTTTGGTCTCACATGTATGTGTATAGCAGGAAGAGTTTTAAGTCAAATTACTACATGAAAGTGTTGCTTATTTTTATGAAAATAAACCACAACAAAGCCTCCTGCAACCATAGGCATTATAAGAGCTAGTGCCTCATATCCACTTCCCATATTTCATGTGCCTTTCCATTGCAAAATTCATTCAGGAACCTCATCATGCAAGGGTCTCCCATTCCTCAGCTCTCCTACAGGAGTCCAAATTCCTTCCTACTACAACCCAACTAGATATTCCTGTCACCTCCTCATAACTCCTGTCAATTTTAGATTTGTAAGAGACAACAGATGCAAATTGGCTCACTGATTACTGTCAAGCAAAACACACAAGGGCAGTGCGTTCTCTGACTTTCCCCTTCAAGATGCTAATGAGGTCTCTGTGTCCTCTACCATTTCACAAATCTTGCCAAAAGTTAGCTCCTGACTACACTGTTATCAAATTCTACTGAAATCAGCTGGTGGAACAAAAAAAAACGTTGGAAGATGAAAGCTAAACAAATGGGCAAACAGACTGAAAAAGTGTCAGCGTGAGTTTCTTTTCCTCTGGGCAGCAGTTTAATAACAATCATCGGAAAGGTAAAAGGATATTTGATATCCACATCCCTGAATCTAGCCTTTCTTTATGGGTTAAAGGATGAGGAAGATGGAAGAAATACCTTAACATTCTCCTCTGTTATGTACTTCTCAGCTTTGTCCACAGCGTTCTGGCGGATCCGATGAAGAAATGCCTGCAGAGAAAAAAAACGTTCAAATGTCTTCATAAAGTTTGATTTCACTTCTTTATATCCCCTTGCTTTCCAACAACACAGTGTGCCTGATTATCCTTGAGACTGAAAGAATATAACCACATACCAATCACTGCAGTTCTTAGACTCAGAGCTGCCTTCAAGATGACAGAAAAGACATTTCCTAAAACACCGTTGGGTTTTGCCTGGCAATAAATGTCTTCCTTCTGCTGAAATTTTTAGACTTAATTATCTGTTGCTACCAGTAGACCACAGCAAGGTTCTGATTGTTTTTTTTTCTTTGGAGGCTTCCCTTCTCTCTGAGGTACAGCTGTTTTGACTTTGAGAGGCAGAGTGCCTGACACACATCAAGATGGATGGCAGTGAAACAGACTGCAAATAATTAAAACAACAACAACAACAACAACAAAGGACATTCCTGGTGCTGGAGCTGATACGTGTCAGAGCTACGGATTAGAATTATGGACAAGTTCAACAAACTCAATACTTAGGGAAGGGAAATGAAATTCTCCAGACAATGCATGGGACACATTATCCTGTTTGCTGTACTTTATCTGGTTAAAAACAGGCAAAACAATGCTGGGACTCTTCATCTAGGTCAGGTTTCCCCTTTCCTCAGCAGCCACAGGCTAAAAGGCTTTTCTGAAGTGAAAGCAGGGAATTTTGCCTTTCACAGAAGTCAGCAAAGAGAGATGCAAATACTAGCAGGTGATAGTGAATGGAAACCACTGAAGACAGAATCTGCTCCAACAAACAACGCCAACCCTACACAGAAGGGGAGAGGGCTTTCCTCAGTCCTGCTTAGTGGTTTCTATGTTGCCTCCCACACAGAGAGATGAGCCCTGGGGAGCACTACTAACAAAGAGGGAAGGAACTTTTCTTAGCCACCTGAGACACGGGGGAAATGGGTCCATTCTCTGTGTTTATGGCACAGAGCATCTTTGTTTCGGTTTGATAATAAAAGTCTTTTTAAAAAGTTGAACCACTCCTGAGCAATGCCCATGTCAGCTGGTGCACATAACTTCTCTTTAAAAAAAAAAACAAAACAAACAAACAAACAACAACAACAAAAAAACCACTTTTTTTAAATTCCACCTACTCAGTCTTTACAGGACAGACATCAATAAAAATAAAAAAAGAAACTGAAATACACAGACTGTACATTTGTTTTGGACCCTAGGTTCTCAGTCTGCTTCTTGTGAACAGATGTCAAGGACCACAAGAACATTCCTCCTCTAGTATCACTAAGCAGGAAGGGGATCTGCAGCTAGATATGGAGAATATGGAGCAGGTTGCTTGGATTGAGACATGTGAAGAACAGATTCCTGCGTTAAAGGCACAGACACGTGTCCCAGTGGCAGAACAGGAAAAGCAGCCCATCCGCCTTGCCCAGAATCTTGGCAGAAGTCAGGGAGCTGTCTGAGATGAAGTATTTGGCATAATGACTAACGGCAGGAGGACTGACAGGAGGAGTTGCCCTCCCACTTCACTGCTGGGTGTGATATCCAGGCACTAATAATCAGACATCTGACTTATACAAGATAGCGTGTCTATTGAAGTCATTTATCCACAAAAGATAAGCCAGTCAGAGACCCTTCCTTGCTTTAATCTTGTCTGTTTGGAGACAACAAATCCAATTGGAATGACTAATTAATCTACCCAATTAGTAGCTCCACTGGTGACTTATATTTACCTGCATATTAGTCTCAGTGTGTTCAGTCTAATAATAGAAATTTGGTAAACAGAAGTGCAAATCACATTAGCTGTTTCAGGCCAGTCAGTATAAGAAGCTGAGTCTGTGTTAATCTAAAAAACAGCCTTTCTGTGATGCTTGTCTGAAAAGATCATTTAACTGGAGCATGAGAAATGGAGAAAATAAGAGGGGGAAAAAAAAAGAGAAAAAGGCACAAAAGCAGGGAGAGAATAGTAAGGATGAAATACGTAACAGGGAAGGAGACCAACAACTCCACAGACAGCTGGTCACATCTCCTGCAGCCTCTGGTTTGTGCACAAGCAGCAGTCTCTCCACTAATAAAAGGCAGCTCCAAGTGAGGTTGGTCCTGGAAACTTAGTAGTATGCTTTCCAAAATGCAGCTCCTAAAACTCGGAACTTAGCGGATGCAGAACTGTTTGTTCCCCAGTGTTCAATACCTTTTCATCTGCAAACACAATCTTTTGCAAAACAGTCTTTCATATTAAAAGCATGATAAATACAGCCTATCAAACAGCAGCCCGTAGAGCTAATGTTGCATGCCCTGTTCACATGACAACACTGCTTTTCTTCCAAACTGCTTCTAGCTCCGAAAAAGCAGCCCTTTTCCCAGAGACATTGTTCAGACATTTAGGTCAGCGTTTTCCAAACTTCAAGTTATTTTTGTGCTACCAGCTTTACTAGGCTCCAAGCTCATCTGTACCAACGCCATCCCTTTGTTCACCTGGTGATACAGGCTCTAAGCCCCACCACACAAGTAGTAGGCAACCCCTCAGGAAACACAGCTACAGGGAGCAGTGTGATCGTCCACCAAACCAACCGATTCATCTGCAAAAATCAGACAGATATTTGGGGCAAGGCACAACAAAGGTGGGGAAGGTAGAGAAGAGTGAGAGAAGCACGTTATAAACATGCCCTGTACACATTTATATTCCAGAACGTACTGTGTCATTGAAGAGTAAATACTTGAAGGAGTAAGAGCTTTTCTGGCCATCTGAAATGTTAGAGGCCATTTGTTCCATCTCCTCTAACCTCTTCACATTCTGGACAACTCATCCACGAATGCAACAGAGTCAGTCCTAGACCTTTGCCACAAGGAGCTTTCAGTATAATTCTCCCCTAATCTGTAACACCTTTGATCTCTGCAGAAATGGACATGGTAACCTCAGTGGATATGTGGAAGCATAGCGGTCAGCTTTCGTAGGAATGGTAGTCACAGCCCTCTGATAGTTCCTAGGATACAGCAGGATGACCGTGAGCATCTTTCCTGCGCAATTCATAGAACTCTCTCTATGTCATGCTGTCAGTTTCCTACATGTACAAAGTAGCACGGATCCTGCAAAGGACAGCAACTAACGATACGCTCTATGCCAAAACAAAACTCACATATCAGATGGTTACAACCTTACTGAAGAGCTGGAGAGAAATTAAAAGGTAACAAAAGCAGACTGCTCCCTTTGTATGCTGGTCACGATTGATATAAGGTTAGTATTTCACTGATAAAAGGATGGCAGATAAAAATTTGACATCTTTCTTATGGTCACAGTTGCTGATTTTGCTCTCCTGCCATTTTTAGTGCTTTGCTGTTCTCCCATTGGGCCAGCCCCAGGTCTCTGAGCAACCCGAGCTGTAAGGCAAACTGCTGCTTCCACATCAGTAAAGGGAGGAGAACTGGTAGAGCAAGTGGGTCCAAAGCAAAAACAGGTCACTGTATAATGTAGGGCAAAAATGGGAAAACAGACTGGTAGATTTTTGTTATCCTGACAAAACCCTGTGAAGGTCTCACCTTTTATGTGTGCATGCTAATCATTAGGAAAACAGCCTACAGGGGATTTCTTTTCGTTTAAAATTCTGCTGCTGCATCAACGTAACATTTATTTGTGCACTGTGGCTTGTTGCCCTAGAGATCTGCTGCTTCCAGACCCAGCAGGCCATGGCTGAGGGCTCCTCATGTCATGCAGAAACACAGCTTCTAGTTTTGTCTTACAGTACAGACGCCTCGCAGGACTCAAGCAAACCTGTAACAAATTGGATTGAGCACAGAGAAAGGCTTTCTTTCTGCACTATATCATGTTGAGTAAGTTCATAGTGGCTGGAGAAACAGCCATCTCCTTCCAACGAAGACCAAGACAAACACATTACAAATTTACAAAGCAATCTAGGTACAAAATTTCATTTTACCAAGCAAGTACCTTGAATGTCCCCAAAATGTGTTGTTCTGCAGTTCATTACTCTTAAAATCCATAGCTGTAATGAAATTTCACTGCTTGGAATGTCTTTGCTGCATCTCTGAACCACAAAAACAAGAAGCACAATTTAAGGGAAGAGACTGCTAACTGTGAGTTGCTCTCACACAAAGCACACTTAATCAGCTGGGATTTCTCTTAGATGCTTTTCAAACAGCTTTTGTTGAACGTGGACTCCTAGTCCTAACATAACACATGGCTAATCCTGGGCATGAGGCAGTGAGAGTTTGCTCATGCCCCTTCCTAAGGTTCGCGTTTAATAAACACTTCCTCAAATGTTCAGAAATACCGAGATTTCTCATTAAACAGCAAGGCAGGCAAACTGTGCATAACCCAAAGGGAAATGAAAGGGAGAACAGAAATAAGCAATGCTGTGGCAACTGGATACCGTATCTATAAGGAGCAAGAGCTGAAAGCACAGTCCTGTGAAATCTGTTTGCTGAACAGGTGACTGCAATTTCACATTGCCCTTGGGAGACAAGTGATGGACAATTTTGTAACAGTCAGAAGGGAATAACACAGAGATCCATATGTCCCTCGTATATTCAGCGTTAAAACAACCAAATTGCCTTACACTTGTGCAACAACTGCTTAAAACTCCTTGCAAATGCTGATATTTTGATTTCAAGAAAACAGGATCACAGTGGAAAAACTGAGGAGGTGAGGAGAGCAATGATTGTCCCCATTTGATCACTGTTAGCATCTTCATCGTGCAACCACAGTGTAGCGCATATATCTTAATCCATCTCTGAAAATTCAAAGTAAAATCTGCTAGAAAGACTCATTGAGGAACTTGAAAGTGTAATTCTTTTTTTAAAAATTACCTGAATAAGTAAGTGTGGCTGTTAGATATGTTTTTGACCCCACTGCAACACCAGCTATATACCAAAAATTCTTTTGTCGTTAGCAAAGCCACTCGACAGTCTTGTGGGAACACAGCTCTACTGAAATAGCCAGAGATGCAAAGTGAGTATTTGCTGAAGTTTGTATTCTAAGAGCAGGTGCATCCTTGCTCGTGCTACTCAATTGTTAGCTTTGAACCCTGTCATCCTGATCGTGTTCTTTAGCTCTCCACCAGATATGCAATTTATAAGCTAAAGCGCAGCACAAATGACAGGAAACATCCTGCATCCCACGTGAACCGCAGCTCTCCCCTGCACTGATGTCTGAAAGACAATGCAGTAAATACTCTCAAAATAATCTAACAATGACAGTACAGGGCTATTTAAACAATATAAATCCTGTCAGATCTTTTTTATTACCCAGAGCAAGTAAGCATGCATTTTCATAACAGAGTCTAAAATAATGTAAGAATGTTGTAACTACCGAAGGCAGACGTTCTTCTGAATACTAGTACAGCTCTGAGTTATCAAATTATCGAGTCATTCCAGTTGCAGGTAGACCCACTTCATGCCTGCTTTCCCCAGAGCACTGTGCAACAGTGCATGCTATTAACCCAAATCTACTGACAGATAGGTTTTAATGACTGGTCATTTGGGGATAAACTCAGACAGTCAGCTTTTGAACATCTCTTCCCTTCCTGGACAAAAGCCTGCATACCTATGTAGAATGCGAGGTCTGATTCAGGTTTTTCAGTAGTAAAGTTTCAGTTAGAACAGCTTAAGTCAGCTGGAACTCCTTTGACATCACTGCTATTACTCAAGTAAAGTGGAGCAAGACTGAAACGAATCTATTACTTTTAAGGAGTAAATTGCTATACTTCTCACACTGTAAATTGGCAATCTGGGATTTACTCATTGCTCAATTACTGGCTGCTGTATTAAGACTCCTATAAAAATACAATTCAGGTTATCAGTATCTGGTAAACACCAGATGAGGGCATTATAATGAATTCTTGCAAAGGGTATTTCACTTATGGAGAACATTTTTCTTTCGAACCTTTTGAAACAATAAAGAGCCACAGCTGTGAGAGAGCAAGCCTGCAAAGAGCTCAGATCTGCAGCCAAATTTAGTAGTCAGAAAACAGCTGAACAAGGACTTGCCTCGTAGGCAGAGGTGTTTAATAAGAGGAAATAGCATCAGAAATATCCTTTATTGCCCTAATTTCAGATTTCCTGTGTATCGAATTGGCTTTAAAGCCTCAAAGCTTATTGGTACACGTTTATATTTTGATCTGTCCCTTGAAGAGGAATTAAACTATTAACTAACCAAAAAGATTTCAAGAAAAAAAATGAAATAAAAGAAGTCATGCACATTACAGAATATCAAATGCATTCTCTGCAAACAGTTCAGGCAGCCTTTGCTGTGAGGTTGCACCACTGCTTATTCCTAAGCAGGAGGTCATACAGACTCTACTGATGTACTCTAATCGCACTTCTTTCCCAAAGTTAGCACCCTTGCATAAGCTACATTAGAAGTGAAATGAAATGAACTACTTCTGCTGATCCCCTACACCCTGGGATATTCATTTAACTATCTTCGGAAAGCAAATATGAAGGTGTGTGTGTAACTCTTACTCCCATATTCCTGAGGGCAGTCTTCCTTCTTCATATATCACAACTCCATGCCCCACATCCACATTTTCTTCTATGACTTTCTATTCACGTGTTGTCATTTACAACAACGATTTCACGCACAAATCCACAGATGCTGCAGCATGAATCATCTCTTCCTAAGAAAGACTGCACGGTCACATGCAAATTAGACTCACCCTCTCAGACGGGCCTGTGAAGACCATCACAAAACAATTTCAGGTTACACTGCAAAGCCCAGATGTAACATAGAGAGAGATGCTTTTACCTGAAACATGCTTGCAACAGATATCTGTAAATGGTATAGACACATAAGCAATAAATACATCTATACACATTACACAACCTCCTGTAATGCTCACAACTTAATAATCGTGGATAAAGTACTGATGCTGGCAGTTTGAAAGTTCTTCTTCCTCACTTCCGTGGTCTGACATATAGTGAACCCTGACAAACACCAAGTGAAGTATGGGGAAGCATTCAGAAACTCAGCTGCTTAAAATCATGGAAGTGTATGTATGACTAAGACACTTGAATAAACAAACCAGATTATTTCTTTATATACTACGTAAGAGTAAGGGCCCCTGCTAATGTAAACTATGCCTGAGATAGTTCCCAACTGATTTGCCCTTAACCAATCTTGCATTAAGGCCCATACAGTTACAACTTGGCTAATTTATCTTACATCTGTCTTGCCATCAAGAGTTTTATTGTCCATAACGTCCAAGTTAAGGAATAACCACTACAAAATACTGGCATTGCATAGCACTAGGAGTTTCAGTGGCATTCAATGGAGTCAGACATTCTGTGACCCTCTGCACAAGGGGCCACTACAAAACAGTTTCTGTCATCACACTGCTGTGTCTAGGGTTCACCTCATCCAACTGCACCCACCTGGAAGCTGTAGCCAACCCTAAGTTAGTGCCATAGGCTCTGTCTCTGCAACAGAAAACAAGGGGCAGGCAGCTCCAGAGGATGAGTCACTGCACTCCAGCAGTGGTGTCTGAGAAGAAAGGCTGAATTACCCTCCAGAAATGCCTTCTCTTCCCATCAAGACGGCCTGGGTGACAAATTGAGATCAGACCACCCTCCTTGCCCATAACAATCTCACAGTATCTGCAAATACAGAGTTCCAGGGCAGTGAGTATGTGTCAGCCTGGAACATAAGAACACTGGGGTTGCACTGAGAGTTAATACATGCAAAATTAATGTGTTCAGGCATTCTCAGCACAGTAGTATTCTGGGACTCATCACAAGAGCACTAACAGCACTTTCCAGAAAAAAAAAGAAATAGTAACATAGCTCCAAAAAAACCCCTCAACTGCATCTGTATTGCTGGCGTACTGATGTTTACACCTGAATGCTGCAGCAACACAAAAAAGTCAGCCTGAATTCATTCATGCATTAACTGATGAAGGAAGGTGAAACCAAAAGGGAAGTGAGAGTGAAATATGTTGCAGTGTTTCTCACTCCAAAGAGAGATCCCTTTCTTAAGGAGGGTTTGCTTTCATTTGAATTACAAAAACCTTTTTTTGTGAAGTGAAAGGCAGGCTGGTGCTGCAAAGGAGCCTATTGTCTCTCCTCTACCATCGCGCTGACCTCCACAACCCCTCCTCCCCGCTGGTCACTAATATTTGCATCCTCAGGCAGGCCTGAATATTCAGGGTCCAACACAACCCAGGTTTCCCACGTCTAAAATCCTTCAGGACACATTTCTACTCATTTTTTATACTGTTTATACCCTGTCTCCCTACACATCTTCATGCTCTCCCTCCTCTCCAACACACCTACTAAACCTTTTAAAATACTCTCATTGTAGAAAAAAAATCAACAACGAATGTTCTTCACTGCACACCCCCCAAGCAAGCGCTTCTGAGGGTATCCCTGTCTGACTGCAGTCCATTTTTAATGTCATCAGAAATTATTTGTTTGGATTTTCAATGGAGCTTATGAAAGATACATGCCTAACTCTCTTAAGCCTTTGGAATATTCACCCTTTTCTTGGCCTCTTCACATCTTTCTCACTGTTATACAATTGTGAAATGATTTTCAGCATCTGACTGCACTGTGGAATCCTTCAAAAAGCTTTTAGTATGTTTGAATAGTGTGTTTTATTTCATTTCTCCTTTATTTAGAGGAACAAATCCTGACAAGTCTGCATCTGCTTAGCCTTTACCTTAACAGAAGTTTGCTTCAGGACCACATAAACACTGTATAAAGACTTCAGAATTTGACCCAAATAACTGGGATTCACTGTGTTCAGGACAGAAAAAAGCCTGCAGTCTGTAGCCAGTTCTCAACTACTGATGTCCCCAAATACAAAGGCTGATCAGTATCAGGGGACGTTTAATCAAGTTTCAGCCTCTACACAGCCACTCCAATTCCGAGAGGCGTATAAAATCACCAGAGTGACCAGAAACATCCATGTCATCAACAAAGTTCAAACACTGCATGTTGTAGCAAAGAGCGGAGCTTCTCCAGTTAATATTTCAAGCTTCTGATCTAAGATAAAGAACTTCAATGTCAGAAAGATCATTCTTTCCCTTTTCTGCTCTCTCTTTTCAGTCACGGTGTCTTAATACATTAAGCACTTAATAGACAAAGTTGAAAGTTTTAAGATGAGATCTGGTGTCATTAAAATCCATGGATTTTTTTAGTTGCAATACAGGCTACTTCACTAGAAACATGTTGCCTACATCTGGCTGATAAGTACTATTATAGTCTCCTAAGTCAGTTTATCATCAGCCTTTGGAATTTTGGAAGTAGTAAGATTCCTTCTCTGGGTATCTCCTCAAGGAGATGTCATTCTGATCCGAGTTCATGTGTACACAAGCTGAACCAACATGACAGTCTTTGTGCACTGTGACTTACACATGCTGGGTTATTACTGGGCTGTGTGTCAAATCAAACTCCAGATGCAAATACTTTGGTGTTCTCAGTGGTGCATTTCCACCCTTGCACGGAAGAATTACGGCATCATTTCTCTAACTTGATTCTTAATTTAAAAAAAAAAAAAAACAAAAACAAACAAACAGGACTACAAGGTGATCAAACAGAGTTGTACCTTGTTAACTGATAATATTCAGAGCTATTAAAGAATTGAAGTCTCCAAAGCACACATTTCACCTTACTGAGGTGCTCAGGAGTATTTGCCAGGAATGTTTACATGCTCACAGGTCTCCTATTAGCCAAACCTTATACTGAAGCAAAATGGGAAGCACTGAATCCTGTAGGTGCCTTCACCAGAAAAACAGTTTTGGAATTGGCAACAACTTTGGTCAGTTCCAATACTCATTTTCTAGAAAAGATTTCAATGCCAGAAATCCTAGTGAAAGAATCTTCATTTCCTAAAATCAGGCGTACTGGCAGTAATGGCTGCATGTGACAATCTCTACGCAGGTGTCAAGGTTTCAAAGGTTGTATTTCTCATTTAGAAGCCTGTCCAGGTGGCTGACTGTGAAGCAGTGTCAGTGCTGGCTCCCTAGCCAGGGCTGTAAATACTTCGGGAACTTTTGCTCCTTCATGACCAGCAACTGGGGCTCCGGTGCAGCACACAACATTAGCATTCCTGGCCTTCAGCGCCTGAGATTTCCTGCTGGGAGAAATTTGCATAAGTGCCTGTGGTGTGACAATGAGGAAAGCAGCTTTCTGCAGAGGAGAACAGACTCCAGAAAGACCGTGAAGTTCACGGATTCTCACCACTGGAGCCTAAGAGGGGCTGTTTCTCCATAGCCTTTCAAAGGTTTCCAAGAACTTCACGTGATTTGGTGAAAAGGAGCAGAACCCCAGCAGAGGAAAGGTGTGTGACTGTGTGGGGCGGTAAGCAGAGGGAACTCCCACTGCCCCAAGCTTTTTCTGCTAAAGCCGAGGCTGGCTGATATTTCATCAGCTTGTTCCCCCTCTCACCAGGACACATAAGATAAAGCTTTGTGTGCTTGGGCAGCTCTCAAGAAGCGAGCAGCATGACAAGTCTTCCTTGCTGTGAACTCCTCACCTCATAAAGCTGTCTGTTAGAGTGCAAGCTTAAATAATTAACCTACAGGTAAATGGAAAGGAAAACAGTTCTGAAGAACATTGATATCGATTTTTGTCTTTCCCAAGCAAAGGCCACAAGATTGGCACACGTCACCCCTCTGAAATGAGCGAAAGCAAAGTCTCTAATTTGTCTTTATACAAACTACTGATTATGCCATGCTATATGTCTTCTGGGAAAAGAGCAGCTATTTACAGAGATGTACACTTCTACATTTTGACTACATGGTAAATTTTTGTCTGTATTACAATTCCATAATTCACTGAAGACTAATGCTGTAAACCAGAGTGAAAGGGTTAACAATATCGTTCTGGGGAATAACTCAGGCCAAGTCAAACAGCAGACAGAAAATTTCTGATGTTCAGTGAAGTATTTCTAGTTTATTTGCTTTTTAGTATTTATTTTGTGAGCTGCTGGTCCCTATGGCATGCTCCCTGGCTCCCCATCCCAGCACAGAGTTGCTCTTACTAGCACAGCAAGGCCTGTCACTAGCTTTGGAATATATTTGCACTGAAATACAGATCCTTATAATAGCTTAAGCTCACTTTGGTACTACAAGCAGTCCGTGAAGCTTCTCAGTAGGACAAGTTAGCCCAAATTAAGCTCTCCATGCTGAAGGCAGACTGTTTCTGATATGCAAGCAATGTTGTTTAAGGTCAGCTCGAGTGCTGTCTTGTTTCACTAATGACTGCAGCACTGAATTGCACTAAATCATTATGTTATGCCTCCTGCCACTTCTCTCTGTTCATCTTGTCATGCTGCAGTTACGTTTTTATCTTTATAACCTTTTAATAGTTGATCTCATTCTGACACAGGACCAGTAAGAGGTGTTTTATAAGTAAAGAGCCTACACCATGCATGTCTATGTGATAATCAAGCCACTGACAGATACTCAAAGCCAGTAAAGTCCGTGGACGAGTATACACAATGGGAACTTTCACAAATACTGACTTTACTAAGCCTACTTCATAAGAAAAGAATTCTCATCCTCACTTTGTGGAGGAGCAAAAAGGAGCAGGGAACAGTGCAGCTTATTTCAGGCAGCCCCTGGCAGCAGTGTGGGAAGGAAGCTTTGGTTCCCTGGTCTCTGATCAGATCACTCACACCTCTACACGGAAGCATAGAGAATAAGCTTGCAAGAACTACCTCGCACTTGGAGAACTACCTTTTCTCTCAAGCGCTCAGACTTTTTCGCTCACCTTTCCAACAAACAAGGGGGTTTTTGCAGCACTGGCTGCAGCTGCACCATGCCTTCACCTCAGGTGAGTCTATTTGCATATCAAGGCAACATGACAGTAAATATTTAAATACTTGATTTAATCAAGCAACACAGTGCATCTGAACTTCCAGCTATAGCAAAGAAAAGAACCTGGCTTCAGAGCTGCCACTTTGCATATGCTTTGCCCTTGGTCACTGCTCACACACCACCTCCAGTTACTCTTAGATGTAGAGAAAGCCGGTTGCACACACAGCTGCACCTTGCAAAATGTGCCTTCATGTATTTGCAATTATTTACACACCAAAAAAAGAGGAAAAAGAAAAGAGCCTCTCTCACAGTTTGGCTAAAAGAGGAATTAGAGAAATTAACCTCACAAGCACATTTTTCATCGCTGGCACTGAGCAGGAACAAACAGTTTAGCTGATGAAGAGCTGCTTGCTTAAAGTGCAGTAGCTGATCTGAGCTAGTTTTCCTAACTGAGCCCAATCCAATGATGTCTGCGCTGTTTTTAAAGCGTGCACCATCTGAGCACAGCTGTCATGGTATTTCCCAGCCATCTTTCCTACACTGGAATAAAGCAGTCAAAGACTGAAACGGATGAGTATTCAGAGCAAAATCCTCATGAAACACGATGCCAAAATTTTAACCAAACAAGAAACCTCCCTGGAGACAGACCGTGTTAGTTAGAGGGCTTGGTTTCTGGTGTTGTTGTTTGGTTTATTCCTCTCCCCCTCCCCCACTTCCACAATTAGAATTGCATCCCTGAACTCCACAGAGAAGCTCAAGCTCACCGTAACAACACCATGCAGTAGTCTAGAACTGCCCTCTGTCCACAGAGCACCTCAGAAGCCCCCAAAGGAAATCAGTTCATAGTATGGTTCCTGCCCAGTTTTCCCAACTGGAAATATTTGGGTTGTTCAAAAACAAACAAACAAACAAAGCAGCAGCTTGTGGTGCATAGCCAGCCCTACGCTCTGCATCACATCCAGCACTTAGCAGTAAGCTGCCCCGTTCCTTCTCAGGCAAACTGCATCATCTTGCCAGCTCAAAGAGCCAGACAAGAGCACTGTCTAAAAATATCTCCTGTCCTGCTGCCCTGTGCCAGCCGAAGAGCTGAGTTCCCCTTAACTGAACATTGATTTTGTTTTGACAGACAAAAGGCAAGCTCCCTCTCATTGCAGCATTTCTTCTCTCCACACATTTTTGCAGAACACAACCATATCACACACAGACTCAAACCCCAGCTTCCTCTGAATCATAGCAAAGAATTAGACCATTATATTTTAAACACAAAGGGGAAGTTGAGAGAGAGAGAGAAAAAGAGGTTTGCTAGCACACACCCTGAGCTGAATGGTTCCAGCCAGCAAACTGCTCTCCCTTTGCTGCTATGGCCTCTGCACGTCCATGGAGATGTACTGGTACTGCCTGGGACACGTGGGAACGGCTGCTTTACGAACCTCTGCACTTCACTATTAGATCTCCCACGTCAATGTTGTGTGCTGAGCACGGGCTGGCAGTTGTGTTGCTAATTTATGTGCATCAAGAGCAAAGCTAAAAACAGAGCTGTAGTATGCATTTGTTCTTTCTTCACAGAGGTGCAAACAGATGAGAAAACTTAAAATGAGTTGATAGCATTTTAGTTTTACCAACAGTAGCTTTGTGATCAAAGCAGTTTGCTCAAGGTACCCTGATGTTTTTAAATGAAAAACAGCTACAATTTGAGTTCCCTTCACATGAGATCAACCGAGTTACATTGATTGGATTCATGGAGCAGGCAACGCTTATTAAATAGAAGATCTCCCCAGCACACCTTTCCAAGACCAATCCAGCTTTGTTTCTGCCACCTCCACTTTTCTCACTAATGCCACAGGTTTTGCCCATGCACTACAAGAACAATTACTCACAGCTTAGGGCCTCATCAAGCACAGGCCTCAGAAAAGTTTTTAGAGCAATTATTTTCAGTGCAGACAGTTTGTACCTGCAGAGTTAGAGGGGCTGGAATTGTGCATGGCTTTGCCCCCACTGACCCATCCAGGCAGAAGCATTGTCCCTGCTAATACACTGACATACCGCCTGCGTGCCAGTGCACGGACCAGGGCATTTAGCAGCCCATTCATTACAGCTGCCATTTTCTCCTCCCGAATATTTTCCCCTCAGATACCTTTTCATTGAAGGCTGAATAGTAGCACCTACTGTCTAGCCAAGAAACTCACACAAGGAGTTCCCTTTGGAGCCATTCCCCTGCCACTCAGCCTGTCTGTCAGGGCAGGAGTGCTGCATCCAAGCCCGTCGGCAGGCACCTCAGACACTGCTGGTACTGCTTCCCCCATGGCCCATCTCTACCAGCCCAAAGAACAAACCTCTAAACGGTCTGCCAAAGCCCAGCTCCTCTCCGCATCATGCGTTGGGCCAAAGCAAATAGCTTACTTAACACTTCATCCACCACGTTTACACACTGGTCTGAATTTAGCCTTTGCAAGTAGGCCCAACCGCATCTGTGAAGCCAGCTGATTGCCAGTTACTGTGTGCTCACACATAGCAGGGCTTTTATTTGTAATAAAATATTTAGAGTGGAAAAACACCCCAGAATTTAATAAAAGAAACAGTCTCAGATTGCCAGTGACTTGTGGTGCATCTATTCAGATGCTCGGAATTCCCTGTGTAAATAAAGCTAGGCTTTCAAGTTCTGCCAATTAAATAAATGTCTGTTTTAACTCCATTTTGTATTAAAACAGTGATCAATTTTACTTACACAAAATGAATGTGAGGTCCTGGATTGTAAATAGGCTCCATTTGTGGGTATATTTTCACGCAGTTACTTTCCCTAAATAGCTGACTGTTCACAAGGGGGTGGGGGGGACACGTCCAATTTACATATCTATGCACAACAACTGCATAAAAAAAAGAGCTTCGAGGCAAAATGTGCTTACAAAATAGCATTTACACACTTGGCTTTTGAAATATTGGCCATCCCCATAGAAAATACAATAGAGATAAAACAAAAAACAGATTTTTAGAATAAGTATTCCTAAAAATTACCCCAAAAGCTTACAGAGTTGAACAAAAACCAGTCATTTTTCTAGAGACTTTCTTTTATCCATTTTGAACAGTGAAAATCCCAAGAATAGAATTCTGGATGGTCCATCAACTATAACCTCAATAGAGCATCCTTTATTAAAAACTTGGAGTTAAGAAACTGTGTTTAATGCACTACAGATGGCTGATAAAGCAGAGAGGGAAGTTAAAGCAGCCCTTCCACTCCTCTGCTGCTGCCCAGGTGGGTTTGCCTTCTCTCCATACTCAGGGAATCATTCTTCCCTGACCTGGAAAGAGCCCATCTTCCTCCTTCCATCTATTTTCATCAGTGAAAGCTCTCTGTAGTTTTCTCCAACTCAGCTATTAAAGCAGTAATACAAGATGGAAATAAAGGCTCAATTCCACAGCCAATTACACCCAACTCTCCTCTGCATTGCTGCTCATGCAACTGGGCAGCTGCAGCCTGATTGCAGATAGCTGAAGTTGCTCAAACAGCCGAATGATAACCATGCAAAATTTAAGTAATGATGTTGCAGTCACCTCAGCTTCCTGAAATGCATCATCACACACTCACCTGAGCACTCGTGCTGATGTGAGTAGGCACATTATACAAAGTTAAAGCAGTTGAAGCTACTACACCCATAGTTTCCTTTGTTCTTTCTTAAACATACCCTGCATAGCACCAATCTTGCACCAGAACATACTAAACTTGTGAAGTGCAGCTGGGGAGAGAAACAATGCAGACAGGGTTGCAGTGCTTCATTTAAATGGGAGTTTAGATTTGCATCCTGTCTTTGAAGCCTGGGAGAAGAGAGAAGAGCTGACCATTCGACCCACACCAAACCCAAAGGGATGGCGGAGCCTGCCACACTGATCTACCATGGTGCACACATTTCCATGTGAAGTAAATAACAGAGATCAGGGGTTCACTGTGACATCCTGTGGCTAACACCCTGCTGGCATGTGCATGAGAAGTGTTAATTGAGTGGCAAGTACATGTAAGCAAGAAGCATGGCTTGACATTCGTGGAGCTGAAGGGCACACAGCCAGACCCAACACATCCGTCCTGTTCTAACCCAGTGCACACAAGGCAAAATATTGCAACCCCCAGTTGCCACACTTTCGTGTGGTTTTGTTAGGGAACCCAGAACTTTTGCCAACCTTTGCAAAAGGAGTGAACAGGTGCACCTTCAGATTTGCTTAGCAATGGTTTTGAAGCAGAGCAAAACCATGGCTTTGGTGTGGCTTAAGGCTTAGCTTCTGCTGGGTGTTTGGGAAGGGGAGCCAGAAAGAGAATATTCCCAGCTTGTCTGCAAGACAGGAAGAATGGAAGCAAAATGACAAAACAGAAAACCTTCAGGGCACTTAACTGAACCTTGAAAAAACAAAATTAAACTCTGGTGATCAAAATGCAGATCAGCCCTGACAGCACAACAACAGGCATGCTGAAGAGCAAAGGTTTGCTCTTGCTGCAAGCCACCCATGCAAAACACTGAGAATCAGCAGCAGGAAATAACAAGCATGTGGTGTCACAGAAAATCTTTGTATTGATTTTAGTTATTTTTCTAAGAAACCAGAGCCTCCTTCAGGAGGACATACGTTCCTTATGTTTTATGAAAAGGCCCCACAGCTGGCAATACACTCCCATCATAGGTAGGTGGCCATGTAAGATACCAAAGCTTGCTGTCTTCTCAGGTGTGAGAGACAATGTGATCATGACACAGATGCCTCTAGATTTGGGTGGCACCTGTACGAGGTCAGCATTACAAATCCTTTTATATACCTGGCAAGGTGTCTGTTATTCCCTTTACCTTTTTTCTCACCAGCAGTGCAGTCCTCATAGTCATGCAAGACACTGCAGTGGGAAAGGGCTGCTGCCTGTACGCAGACTTACCCAGAGATGCCTAAATCTCTCCAGATAAGAATCTGAAGCCTTGCTAGTTTGACATCTTGCTCTGAAAAGCAATATATGGCAGGATGCAATTACCCACAAAAGTGTCCATACTTCTTGTCCTATGAATTCTAGTAACTGGAGCAGAAAACAGTAAAAGCAAAGCATTTTGTAACTGCTTGCTAAATAAAGAAACTGAACAGAGCCTCTTTACTCAGAAGAGACTGCTGTAAAGCAATGCATGACCACTCAGTGCCAAAGGGCTGTGCAGGTGAACTGGGGAATCATCAGCAAGTATACACCTCTCAACTCTGTTGAGAGGCAAGCAAACTGGTTGATAAGAACATAGTTACTTCTGCTTAACACTAACAAAATGAGAGAACTTCCTCTAAGAAAGACAAGGAGACATCACCCATCACACTGATCAAAAGCAGGCCCTCTTCTTCAGAGAAAGCCTACAAACCACTCAGCATGCCAGCGCTGCATCATAGCCATTGTGCTGCAGACCTCCAGCACTACAAATAACAAGAGCAGTGTACAACTTCCTATATGGGAATTTCTCTCCAGTAACAGAAAAACAAGCTCAGTTGTGATGTACAGATTAGAGAGATCTCAAGATGTTCTTAAGAACTGTTTTCCTGCTCTTCCCTCCTCTCTTCTCCCCTGTGGTTTCCTTTCTCTCCTTGTTCTGATGAATGTTTTCTTCTAACTCTGGTGTGTCTGAATGCCAGCAGCGTAAGAACACAAGTCTGAAAGGCCATTTGTTTACATGGAGGTATCACCAAAATACATAGCACTTGGTAGTTTGAAAAGCCATGTTGGTCAGATGGAAAGATATTTAGAGTCAGTTAAGTTGTACAACCTCGGACACTTCAGCCAACATGAACTGCACTGTGCTTGCTGTCTGCATTGACTCAAAATTAATCTGTTGCTCTTCCCTTCTTGGCTCCATGTAATGAAGAATCAATCTCTATTTTAAATGCATCCGTTGATTAAATTGGAATAATTCTAAAGGATTATGAAGTGTTGACCTCAGCCTTAAAGGTGGCAGCTCCTTTCCTACTGATGGGATTTCTGGCTCATTATCATAGTGCTAATTTACATAGCTTTCATCACATCATTCCTGATGCCTTGTCAATTTGCTGGATGCAGAAGCAGCCTGATACCTCAGCGTTATCTTATCGCTTGCCTGGAGCTGCCAGCAATGCTTCTAATTACAGAGGAACTGTCACAAAGCAAACTTTGTTTTTAGGGCAGAACTCTTAAAAGTATGATCCACACACACAGGGACGCCAGAAATCTTCTGAGATGTAACCCACGATCCCAGGTCCAAGGTCCTCCTATATACTGTAGTGCTCCTGGCACTTTATGCATTAGCCAGGAAGATAATGGCAGTGACTGCTCAGAAGCTAGACAATTAATTACAGCCCCATACTTACTGAGTCTTCCCATTATGCCCTTCAAAATCCATTGCTTTCAATTAAATAACACTGAAAATTTTACTACTCAAAAATACTATTAAGCTTCACTCTCTAAATTAAGTACAGCAATTTCTACAAAATGTGTTTCTCCATCATGGGTGATGCTGACATTTTTTTTATTTTGTAAGCATTTTATTCAATAAGCATTTCAATTTAATTCAAAGAATTCACTTATGAGATCTGAACACTGAAGCTACAGAATACCTATGGGTTATTGCAGTGAAATCTGTTTTCAGCGCATCTTGGTTTTGTTATCTTTCCTGCAGAAGCTTCATAAATCACCCTTAATTTGCAAAGAAGGAATGGTATAGTTCTAGCAAACTCTGCACAAAATAGAATATTTCATACCCTTCTGTAAAATTAATAGAGAATGGATTATACTAAAATAAGCAGAAATTAAGTATTTTCAGGTAATTTTAGGAGGAAATTTGATCAAAACTGGATAACAAAGTAAGAAATAACTTACAGGCACAGACAAAGACACGTTATAGACACTAAGCTATTCTGATGAGAACAGTGGGTTTTTATGATATACGTATTTCACTTGGAAATCACAATTATCAGAAATGTCTTGTTAAAAGGAGGCACAGCACGGGTGACAATTTCCTTCCCAGAATTCAAACTTCTTTCCTTCAGCCTTTTCCAGGCACAGCAGAGAGAACAATAGAGAATACTGGTGAAGGAGAAATGCAGAGCTGTAAAGAAATGAGGGAGGTGACTCGAAGGGCAGCTTTTCCCTGCAATGTTTCACATACTGCCCTGGCATAAAACAGCACTGGCCAACAACCCGATCAACATCTCAATGGAATGATTTCAGAGAACTCTCGATTAAAATGTAGTCCATGCCTAAATACTGCCCCAAAAATCATTAATTAATTCCAGCCTAACCCAGAATTAAATGCTGTTTGACATGATAAATAAGTTACGATGGCAATATGAGCATTGCCCAGGAATGTTATCACGTCCTATGCCATGATTTCTATGCTCCATTGTTTCTTTTTCTTGCTCTTTGATAAAAACAGCTATGAAGTCCTTGCTTTTGGGTTACAGTATGTGATAGGATGGTTTACCGCAGTTTGGTGACAAGAGAAGAGCACATGCATCCCTTCTCTACCAGAAGGAAGTTGCTCTCCTGGTGTGCCAGCCTCTTCCCAGGCCGGATGGGGACGAGCAGCACTGGCTCCATGTGGTCAGTCCAAGGGTGTTTCTGAGACAGCAGGGACACTTTACTTCCTGTCCCTTTTAACTCACGTCACTCCAAGGTACACTCCTAGCTTTAAAGCCTGGCAGGATCCCTATGCTCTCCTCTCTGTCCTTTGGTGTCTCTGCATTCTTTGCTTTTGGATCCCTGCATTTCATGGTGAACGCTCACCTTTTGCTTCTTTCTCAGGAAGCCATGTGCAATGGGAGCTCCTTGTCACTAGGACACCACAGAACGTGGCTTCAATGTCAGACCACCAATACAACTTACAACTGTTTTTGAAGTATTTAGATTTTGTAGAAACCAAGTTATCCACAGCTTATATCATGCCTTGTGTTTTCTGTTTTAACAAGTACATAAACATGTAGACATTGTGACTTCCTCTAAGCCTCTCTTCAGTTAACCAAGACTTTTGCTTGGGTAAAGAATTGCACAGGAAGCACCAAGAGCTTTTTTCCCTCATTTGCTTCTCCTGAGAGTCCTGCTTATCCCTACCCTTTGTGTTCCTTGTGTATTGTTTCTAGAGACTTGAGCTTCTAAATCAGTGTGAGTGGCCCAAAAGAAGGGAATTACTCCCTGCCAGAATACATAGGATTGTTTAGTGAAAAATATCCTGGCATTGATTAGAACATCATTGTCTTTCAGCATCAAGGGTTAATTTTTATTGTTCTCCAATCACAAACTGTTTATAGTGTTGTTAAACACAGAACTACAAACTAGCAGTGCTTCAATTTAAATCCCAGCAGTAACTGTTGCCACCTATTCTCTGACGTAACCTGCATTAAGTCACTTCTCCATTTGAGTTTCCTCATTTGTTAAATGGAGGTATCATAATTTATCTGTGCATCCTCACTGTGACAACGTAAATGCTATATGGATTTGAACAAACTGTACCTACCTTGTCTCTTACAGCGTCGAGCAGTTGTTCTAAGAACAAGTACAGGGAAGAACACAAGAACAAGCCCTTATCCCGATTCGTACTGACTTGAACACAAGCATGACAGTGCCCTCCTGTGAAATTGGGTACTGGGTGTATGAGGTCAACAACTGGAAATGGAAACTCGCTATGAAATGCAGGGCACAGATAATTAACAAATCAAACTGCAGACGAGTAGCAGAGCTAGAGTTAGTCTCCAGCCATTCTAACCACAGTGCTCTTCCAGTCCCCAGGTAGCAGTTTGTTTTCAATTACTTATGTTCTTAAAGAACTGTTTTAAGATACAGATTTTGGAGAAGGTATAAATAAAAGATCCTCTACTTTTCATTTTTTCTGGCACAGAAGAAACCCAGTAAGAGAACATGAAAACAAAGGCCCAAGAAGAACAGAAAACATCTTAGCAATGGATAAAAGATCAGCATTTAGCTGCTGGGCGGGGATCAGTAAACGTGCTCCCTGGGTAACAGAAGAGAACAAAATCAAAGACGACTCAGAGCTAATATAACCTCACAAACGAACACCAAAATACATTTCCTAATAATGGATCTTCTACTTGTTACAGTCACCACGGATCTTTGATGGCATAGCTTATCAAAGCAATGCCTTTCTGAAAGCTGTTTGATCACAGTGTGGAAGTCAGGCTGTTCTAAACCATTCCATAACCAGGAAAAGATTAAATTCATCGGCATACATCTTACAATACACCACAGAAACATCTGAAAATATGATCACAGACTAAATCTGCAAAAGGGACATCCTCAAATTCTTCCTCCTTAATATCCAGCTCACCAAGAATAATTTTAAGCCAAACTTGCTTTTTTTTCTTTTTTTTTTCTTTTTTTTTCCTGTTTTAATAGCCTCAGGATGTAAAGCAAAGCTCTTAGAGAGAAAATAATATAAAATGATATGGCTGAACTGCCAGGCAACAGAAGCTACCTACTTAAGACATAAAGGGAAATATTGCTTTCCTTAAGGGGAACTTTCATTGCTGACTCTCACCCAGCATTCAAGTAAGAGTGCAGCTCCCAGAAAAGTGCCTCTCCACCACACCACCTCCTTTGTGTACACACCATTTGCTGACACTCTCCAACTTCAGCAGTAAAGGAATAAGGGAGGAACAATACTTTCTAATTGTTTTTCTATAAAGAAATTTCATGCTAAAAGATTAGGAAAAAAATGATTCCCATTACACAATGTATAGCCATCCACTGCGTAAGGCACTGAATAAATGGGCAGAAGACACCCTTTTGTAAGGGGCTCATTACAGTGACCTTTTACCATGGCAATGTTTATGCCAGGTAACACCAGAGAGACACATGAGGATACAATTAAATGCCCAGAGTCACCAGATAAAACTTCAATTACTGTAGAATCTCTTTCCCTATTTTAAATATGTTCCAGAGACAATTCTGTGACAAGTTATTCTTTCCGCTTCCTGTACCCCACCAAGTTATGTTTTTGACGGTTTTCATAAGACATGCACTTACAATTGGCTCTTGTAAATCATCTTTTAGATTGCTTCTGAACTAGCTGCATAAATAGAGAAGCAGCAGTATTTTCTGCAAGAATCCCAAAGCTCTACCCACAATGTACACCAGGAACGACAAGCCTCTCTGAGATTTACAGCTTCTCTGCGTAAAGCAGATGCTCTTAAAATCCCTGATTCCACATAACCCCTGGGCTCTTGTTGATGCCATCAATGTACTGGCTGCTAAAAGCACAAACCAAATATTCTTTTCTCCATGAGGCATACCGGTGGCAGGATGTCATAGCATTGAACTGCATTTGCATTGCTGCACTGTAAGGAAGAAAGAAAGACCTTATCTAGGATCTTGGCAGAGAACACAAGAGATAAAAGCAGGTATCTTTACTCTGAGGTAATATCAGCTACTGGAATGACTCCGCACATTATACTGACTCTTGGGGAATTACTTCAGTTCCATTAAAAAAAAAAAAAAAAAGAAAGAAAGAAAAATAAATAGTTACATATTTATAGTCTTTCATCAGCAGTACTCAAGTACTCATTATATAAACAGCAATCATTTTCTTACAGATCTTGGACTTCTGCAACAAAGGGACGTTAAGTCAGAAATAATAATATTGATAATAATAATAAGCACACATTGCTCTGTGGTATAGAAAGTTAAACCAGTTTGCTAAAATGAACAGTTAAGTCATCATAGAGATCCGCACGGACCCTTTTAGCCTGACAATTCCAAAACATGATAGAGGACTAAAAGCAGTATCTTTCTAGCATATTATTTCCATATTTGTCCCTATGTAGAAAACACGTGAAAATATTTTCTATTTTAAGAACTCAGAAGCTCTACTCTGTATAATTGCATAACATTTTATTCATTGACACAGCACAGAGTCATCTACTCATCTACTCTGCAACTTCTGCTATTGCTCTTTCATGGCTGTTCACAACAGTTGTGGCTTTCAACCTGTTGCAAATCCACACGAAGTCAGTGATGGGAAAAACTAAGGTTCTGCTCTCCAGCAGGGAAATCTGGCTGCAGTGCCACATGCTGCAATCCAAGTATTCTGCTACACATGGGATCATGCATCCATCCAAGAAAATGATTCTTCTAAAACAAAGGTCTTCTGCTCCCTAATAAATTGGGCAAAACTTGATTTAACATTTATTATGAAGTCAGCTGCAAATGTCTGTATGAATTCTGTTCATCACAGAAAAGCCTCATCACTGGCCTCACAACTTTCTGTTGCTGACATTTCCCTTGAAGCTAATCATAGTAGATGTTATCTCACAAAAGCAGAAAAGCTGAAGGATAGTATTCAACAAAGACATTTCCCTTGCAACAGGAATGGAAGGCAATGAACAGACACTTCAGCATTTTCCTTCATATCATTTCCAGAATGCGGTGGAAGTAGCTGCCATCATTATAAGAAAGTTCTGCTCAGAAGAAAATGAATGATGGAAAGAGAAAATTCTCAATAAAATTTCTGAATAGATGTACCTTTTTAAAAAAAAAAAAACAAAAAACTGAAAGACAAAACAAAGTTTTTTGCAGCCTAACTTGCATGTTTGCCACCAGCAGCAACTTTACAGTAAGATTTCTAAATAATACAAAACCTACCCAGACCTACCCTGGTAATGCCAGAAGGAAAGCAGGCCCCAGTGAAGGCTGAACAGCCACGCTTTCAACAAGCAGGTACAGGGCACTTCCTCAGGAAGGAAAAGCAGTACCAGACTGCAATTAGGGCCTGATGACCAAAAAACTGCCACCAGACTTGACCCTCAAGATGGAGCCTGTGGTCAGCATTAGTTTTGATTGTGTAACGTTCGGTTCAGATTGTGTAATGTTCTTTACTCCTGAAGTTCACATCTCTAAGCTTCAGTGTTGTAAATGTAACTACAGAAATGCAGTAACATCTCAGTGTAGCCAAATGAGAGTTTAAACCATTTCCAGTCACGTTTTGCAACTGAGAAAAGTTCAGAGGTTTTTTCTAGAAGCCACTCGTGCTGTGAATTTAAGGTACTTGGGATCTACAATGGTTTAGTTAAATTAAGAAGTCTTTCACCAAGTCGAAATTGGAGTTTCAGTGCTTGGGTTGCTAAGGAAGTTATGAGTAATGATTTGCAAGTGTTTAATTTTACTGATGCACTGACCTGACTCTGGCAAATGGTGAACAGTTGGCAGGAAAGAACACGGTTGCGCTGCGCCCATAAACGGGGAGGTTACGATAACCCAGCGGAAGTGATCACTCATATCTAGATTGCAAGGTACAGTGAAGATGTATTAGATTTTTTAGATGTGGGAGAGAAGGACAGTATTTTGACCTTGTTGATTTAAAGTCATTTAGTTAAGCAGGTGCAGGCCTCTATGCAGATGCTTTGATTTTTATAGAAGCCTCTTGTGTCAGGGCAGTTTTAAACTGTTCCCAGCTGATCGAAGCTGAACTGCAAACAGCCACTGCCACAAAAGGGTTTGCAGAAGAGAAGTGATTTGTGTTAAAATCGCTTCTCAGGTTACAGGAGCACATCTGTTAGAGTAAACAAGGACTGTGCGTAAAGAGAGAGCAGCAGTCAGCAGTCAGTCTGGGATGCTGAGAGGAAACGCATCAGGGAAGAACTGAATGCTTTTTTATACAGGACTGTATGAAATTAAAGAGACTCACAGTCCAGCTCTATCCACCCTTTCAATTTCTGCTTTAAGTTACAATAAGAACACCAAGGAGAATGAGCCTTTGTTGGGCTGAAGTTTCTATGACATTGCTATGAGATCCTTCAGTTCAAGATTCAGCTCAGGCCCTGGTTCAGAGCTGGAATTAACCAGCTCCCATGTGCTGATTGCAACGATGCTGTCTCCTCAGGACGTCTGATTCTCAAAGGTTCCATTTATGGGGTAAAACCCAGAAAGGCATTCAAAATAGGATATGCAATTCTAATGCTCAGGTATCCAGCGTGACACAAATGTCACATAGCAACACAGAGCTGGATCCCAGCCCTCGCTCTCTCATAGCAACCATTACAACTGATGCTACCTGCAAACCCTTTCACAACAAACTCAGCTGTCTCTTCATTGTTCCTCAGCTCTTTTGTTATTCACTAAGGACAATGTATGTAGATGGTGAAAAAGAACATTGCTCTCTTTCTAACCTCAAGGACTCATGCAGTTCTTGAAGCTTGCACTCCTGATCTCAAGCATTCCCAGGATTTGAGGGGTTTAACTAATAAAATAAAGCAACAAGAATGCCTAGTTGGGCTTTGGCTATTTATCTGGGAGCATGTCTAAGCTGAGGTCTCATCAGTATGCCTGGTAACTGAGCAGTGTCCTTCCCTGACCCAAAGGAAGGACGACACAATCTGACTGCAACACCGGGATTCCTGAGAGCTCACGCAGTTGTTGCAACATCAAAAGTGCAGTGAGAGCTGCCTTCCCCAGTGCTCCCTTCTGTATGTCCCCACTGAGGGAAACACAGAGCTGCAAGGTACTCTCACAAAGACAACTCAGCTCTGTTACCAAAGTGTCACACAGCAACATAAGCCGTCACTGACCCAGAAGCATCAATTTTACATCGCCGTGACTCCAAGAGATAGAGTTAAGTCTCCCTGCAAGCGATACTCCTTGCAGTGTTTCTGTACACAGCTGATGGCTTGTGTTCGTCTTTATGTCTAAGGTCTTAGCATCAACGTGCTTACATCTTCAGTACCTACAAAAAAAAAAGCCACAGTACATCTGACCACTAAACGCAGGCAGCATTAATAGTGCTCAGTACCTAAAAGTAGTGTACATGCTATTTAAGTTTTGTTATAAATAAATAAGCATGTGATCAGCACAGATGTCCCTAGAAAAATCAATTCTGTTTTCAAGAATTGTAGTTATAAGTTGCTCTGATAATAAAACTGGGACATACAAAATAATCCAGGGATTTTGATCATTATATACTACCAATGACAGAATGTTAGTCAAATGCTCCCAAGCATCTCAGTTACTGCAGTACAGCGAGTGTAAAAGAGCCCTGAAGACAGTATGAAATGTTACATGCAACCAATACAAGAATGCAGAACGGGAATGATTAAGGTCTTTGTGTTCCTAAGGAAACCAGCCACCTCTCACCCCCTTCCTTTCATTAACATCTCCCAGAGAAATGTCAGCTCCGAGTTCTTCCCAAAGCATTCAGTAACACTTGAATCTTGGAAACATGCCTGGAAAGTTGAATTCAGTTCTGATGCGCGGGGTCTCCTTCCCCCCAGAGATTTGCTTGTACATACAGAATGCCCTTGCACTGTTAGTATATGGTATTGGGAGAGAATCAGAGAAATTATATCACCTCTCTTCCACAGCAGGCAGGAAGCAAAGTTCCTGTGACCCAGAAGGATGGTGTAACAGCCAGACACTTTAGGTTTCCCCTTAACACAACAATTCACTGTCCTGGACAGAGACCAAGAGCTTGCATTGCACTGCCTGCTTCTCACATTCTGCTGTCCTAGTTACCACATGAGCATTACCATGTGTTAGTACTGTGCATCAGCTACCTGTAGTAATAACTCCAATTCTGCAAAACAAATACTGTGATTCAAAATTAAACAATGGCCTAAACAGATAGAGAAGCATGTTGCAAAGCCAAACTGACCTTAAGAGCTGTGGCTCCCTGATAGCAACTCATCTCCACAGTGAGCAGAAGAAACATTGATTCATCTTCATGTTAGAACCCACTTCTTTCAGAGTCAACCTACTGGAACTTTCTGAAATATTATACCTTAACATATAAGATCTATCTGAATTTCAGGGCCTGAATTGCATAATATGAACTTCAGCCAGCTCTGTACATCAGATACTTACTCTGCTTCATAGCAGCGTGCCAGATTACTTCTGAGAACTGCTGAGCTGCACAAATTTCCCCAAACGTGGGATTTTCTATTTCATCCATCCAACTTGAAAAGAGGATACAATCTATATTGCCCAGGTAAGAAATCCTACTCATTTAACCGCCTTTTAAGAAAAACAAAAACATACAGAAGTAGCACCCCTAAGACCAATGCATCCAAAGCTGTACATTGTTAGTGCACTTAAAAAGAAATTTCTATTGATTTATAACTGTAATCTGGGGCTCTATCAAGAGCTTTGCTTTGTATTGATGCTACTAATGACTGAGATCCTTGTAATAAGCAAATGCAGCTGCCCTTGACAATGGGAAAGTCTCTGGGGAAAAGATGAGGATTGCATAATGAAATTAATGAGGTTAGTGGATAATGAAACTTCAATTCTGTAAAACAAGCAGTGGAGGACACTGTTTTGTAGAGGATCTGCATGAAAGCACATTCGCTCTCTTTCTCATCTCGTGAAATGTTACAGAATGCTTTCATAATTAACAAACATTGTCAGGCATTAAGGCAAACGTTTCACAAGAAAATATATTTTTTATATATTATGAAGCCAGTACAACTGGCTGAAAGTAAAATTGCCAGAACTATTTTCTGAGATGCAAGCTCTGTTTCCATGGTAAGGAAAATACTGAAAGTAAGAGTCAGTATTTACAATAACCTGTACATTTTATTCTTTATTCTCTTAGAGTAGTGCTAGCAGAGAAAAACAACAACATAGAAACAAGGCTTTACGACAGCAGTTTCTAAAACAAAACTACTTTCATTTGCTCCAGCCAGCTTCATGCATCTAATTTCTAACATCCTGAGCATGCACTTGTTCAGTGACATTGCTGCTACCTGCTGAAAACCAAATTACTCTGAAAATCATGCAGCTACTTACCTAAATCTTGGGGCTGGTTTTTTTTTTTTTTTTTTTTTTTTTCCCTTTTCTTTTTCCCTTTCTATATGGAATACCTTGTGTGATTGTGCTTCTAGCAAGCTGGGTTCACACTCGTTCCACCCTGCCTCATGAACAGCATGCTCTATTTCTTCGGTGATCATAGTGTAGGCAGACTGTCATCTAGATATCTCCAAACTACATGCTGTCATGGTTTGGGGCTCTTTTCTTCATTGGTTTGTTTTCCTTGTTGCTCATGCAGAGGATAAACTGTGGCTTATTCTTTAAGCAGAATGGAAGGGAATGTTGTACAGGACAGGACAGAATGATGAGGGCTGTGGTGAGATGCAGGACCCCTCACCCAGGGCAGATATCTTACTACTTTACCCAATTCCACTTCGTTTCTTACTTTGCTGGTCTTTTCTGTCCAGAAGACTTCACTGGCTTACAAGGACCCACGTATTTTTGTTGAGCTATGGTAGGTTCCTTAAGTCACTGATACAGATGTGCATATGTTGAATATTTTTTTGTTGTCATTTGCAGATGTTAAGTTTTATAGAAGAGGCTTCTGAGTAACAAACCTACTGTTACTAACATAGAATTGACCTCATAATCTGTTCATAAATATGACACCTTTGAGGAAGACAAGATGCTCATTTCAATTTATCATTTTTGTTGTTCACATTGTGCCTTATGAAAGCTCCCATTGTTAATGTTCTCGTTAGCATTCACTAAAGCCCATCTCAGCTCATGGGCAATCACTTCCAGAGGAAATCAGAGAAGCCCAAAGATCCGCAAAATGAATCAACTCATCCTATTTTGCACATAACCACATATTTGCACCACAGAACCGTTCAACCCAACTACCCATTAAACATTAGACTTTCATTCTGTTTAATTAGGGGTAAAAAATTAAACAACAACAACAGGAGTTAAAAACAATCAAGGTTGCCTAAAGAAACTTAAGTTAACTGCATTGCCTCAGTAAGGATTACAATTGCGCGGGTACCACAATGACAATTTTCCATCTGAAACTGATGATTTTCCTACAAAACTGCTGGTACTTACACCTGAGAAGTGCAAACCTTTCTTGACGACATAGCACTGTTGTGGTAGCCAAGAAAATTTGTTTTGTATCATAACATTCAGCTGACCACAGGTGCATTAAGCAAGAACCACAAATGTTCTGTGATGTTTTATAGCATCATTTGTCTAACATTTTACTTTGATCTCTTCATTCCTCTAGAAAAATAAACTCTTCTGTAATTTGGTTATTTACTGTCTCAGCAGCAAGGTAGTTTTAATTCTCACCTGAGGCAAGACACATGTACAGAAATAGAAGAGACAAGCTAATACACATCCTGCTGCTGTAGAGCTGTTAATCGTAATTACAATGGGAAGAGATGAATAAGTATATCAGGGACTTAGGGGTGGTAAAGAAAAGAATAACATTCATAAAAATAATCATATATGAAAAAAATATTTTG
>JAOWBP010004554.1:6711662-6739369 GCA_028571105.1 Tragopan temminckii
AGTATATCAGGGACTTAGGGGTGGTAAAGAAAAGAATAACATTCATAAAAATAATCATATATGAAAAAAATATTTTGAACGTTGGTCATCAAGTTAAGTTTTGCTCATTCTAGAAATACTTATTTTTTTCTCCTTCACTTGGCAAATGCTTAAGGGTCTTTGTGAAAATAGTAGTGTGGATCACAAACAAATACTTTCAAAACCAGCACTGCTGTAGACAGTGATGGTTCAAGTGGGCTGCCACTGCCTCCATTTGCACTGCTAAAACAGAAGGCCTCTGCCCCAGGAAGCATCCATCAGTCTCAACAGAACCATAAGGACGTGAAACAAGCAAGATACCAGCAATAACATCGTCTGACTGGGGATATAATTTTCAGACACACCTGGAACATTACTGATTGGAAGTAGAGGAGAATTACTAGCTACCTGACTTGCTAAGTTCTGCACAAATCCCTAGTGGCATCACAATTAGTGCTATGTGTTTGCTTCCCAGTCTGATGCAAACAGCCACAGGTTCAAGCTTCACGATGCTGCAGAGGTTAATTTTTAGGCTTGGCTAGAATTACAGTGTTTTGTGGAATTTAACACCTCAGGAGAAGATGACACTCTAGTGATGCCTGTTAAACCCAAGGCAGATGTTCAGCTTTTAATGCATCACAGCCCTGAGCGCATTAGGAGGGAACAGCGAGCCCAAAACTCTTCCAGTGAGTAACACCCATGCAGTCACTGCCTCATGCCTCAGCTCTCCTCACTGCAGCCAGTCATTTCTCTGAACCAAACAGGACAGAGAGCATTTCAGCTTTCACTTTATAGTTTGCAAATCATTAGGCCTGGTTCTTTATGTCACTCCAATCTGCTCATGGGGTCTTCAAGCATCCCAGCAGAGTTGCAAGCATAAAAGCAAGGTCTGTTCTGCCCACCACGTGTACCTCAGTGAGCACAGACACACCTAGTAGCCATGGAAGCTTCTCTTCTGCCCCAGATCAGATCAAACCTCTGCATAAAATACTCTGAGCTAGCTCTTGCACTCCCAGAGGATAATTTCTACCTAGACAGTATAACCACTCCAGATTATTCCATAACACACTGGAAGAACTGATTTGAGCTCTTACAGTTCAGCTTCATCTGCAGAAATAAAATTACTTTCAAAGACGCCCAAGCTGTGCAGCCAGATGTCTGCTGCAAGTCAACATGGGGCTGCTCCTTTTGCTCTCGTTATTTCTCACTTGAAAACAGACTTTAGATCCCTGTAACCTATAGCCCGCTAATCAGTGTCACCTGAATCTTCCTTTTTCCCCTCTCTCCTTCAAATTGCCACATTAATTCGCTCTGCGTTTGATTTCCACAAGTGTCATGCATTCTCCAGTGCTGTTGGGGCTAAACAGTAAAGTTATATGTTCTGGAGGTCACTTCTTTCCCTATTCTTTCCACTCGTGAGAACAGTTTTGGAACCACACCTCTAATTTAGGGTTGGCTCCCTAGGATACTCCAGCATCACAACTCTTCTATTTATACTTCAGCCTATGATGCGGCATCAAATGTATGTATGTAGGTCTGAAGTGCTTGCACTCTGAAGCCAGTTCCACCCAGTCCTGTTTCAGTTGGGCACTGAGAACCCTGTTACAGGATAACGGAAAGGAGATGAAGTGAAGTTACAGAGCTGTCTGACAAGCAGCTCCCATGCACTACCCCCAACCCCACATTCTCCACCCCCCACTGAACTAATGCAGAGCCCTCAGCAGCAAATCTGCAACACCAATGAAGCAATGCATATCTGCAAGGACACTGGGATTTATCACAAGAGGTGACACTGGGAAAGGAGACTGCCAGACACTGCTCCGACAGCACTACAGAGATGGCACTGCTCCCTGAATGCAGTCTGGCCAAGCTGTGAATGATGTCAAACACAGAGCTCCACAGGGGAGATCCTAGCACTTACCTGATAGGCACAAGGCCCAGGATTTCAGGCCTGTTTTCATCTGAATTGAATTACTAGCTGCAAGAAATAACAAAGAAGGACTTTCCCAAGCCAAGGTGTTACACAAAGCAGTTCCTAAGAAATCGTATTTAACCCTTCAGGGTGAGAGAAATTAGGTCTGCCACAGTAATTAATCACAGAAAACACGAAGGAAGGATGCAGGGAAGCCAATTCCAAGATTTCTGTGGTGAAAAAATACGTTCAGCTGTCCAACAGCTGGGCAAGCAGCTCCTGAGGGGATTGCCCAGAAGAACCTTGCACCTTTAGGTGCTTTAAGCCAGAGGTTTCCAACTTGATAACCAGGCAGGTTATTTTCTTTCTGATTTTGAAGCATACGATTTCTTTTTGTAGGCAGAACTGGAGTACACTGGGGGACTCACCTGGGAAATACTGGCTGTGCTGCTGCTGTACAGCAGCCCTGGGTGGTGACCTTTCTCCACTGCATGTGAAGGAAGGCTAGTTCAGGAAAAAAAAAAAAAAAAAAAAGAGCAAAAAACAGGTGGGCCATGAGCAAAACCCATTGGAGCAAACACGTTTTTCCTTCAGGTCCATTTCTTTTCTCTCATTTCCACTACTCCTAATGGCAGATACGAAAGCAGGAGAGCATCCCTTGTTCATTTCACCACTGGTTCACTTCCTTGATTGCTTCAATCCTGACTTACTCCCTCCTTCTAAAACCTCTGTGTAGTCATTTCAGTCCTTCTGAGTATGCATCTGCCCTGCAGAGGGGGAATACTGAGAGTCACTCAGTACTAAATGGGAAGCTGTTTGGTGATGTGCTGCATTTTTCTTCAACATCACCATATGAAGATCCTTGTAAAGGAATTATGAAGTGTTCCTGACAACCCAGTTTTGTTCAGTAAAAAAGAAATACAGAAAAAAAAGGGGAGGGGAAATAAGATTTTAACTAGAAATGATGAAATCCCAAGAGATGTATAATAATCCCTTCTGTGCAATGAACGAAGCTACAGAGAAATTCTCTTGCATGGCTGGAGAAGAGCCCATGAAGTCCAGCTTCTTCTTTTGTTGCAGTAACTGCAAGACAACCTCCTCTTTTCAGTAGCTCTCTGCTGAAGATCAAAGATGAGAAGGATCTATCTTTGTGTCTTCCTCTTGGCTACTGGGCTACAAAGAATGTGTCTTATTCAATTCTGACAGGAACAGACAGCAGTCTAACCAAGTACTGAACATCAACACAGATGAAATCAAAGCTATCTACAAAAGCAGCCTGCAGGACACAATGTGATTTAGAATTCAAAACACCTTTTTTGAACCTGGCCCTGGAAACATGATTGATGCACAAATGATTATAGCAAGATACATGTATGCAGGAAAATGGATGAGGGGAGATGTAGAAGGCTCCAAAATTTCTGTGGGTGGTATCTTATCCGTTTGATTTCATTTGATCCATTGGAATCAATGCAATCACAAGCAACGAAGTTGTCATTTTATTATGTAGCTCCTATGTTTTGCAGTGATACAATCTCTCTCTTGGCATCTGTCAATCATGTTATCAATCATTGCAGTGAATATGTAGCACCTACACTGTGTTGGATGCAGAACGAGGCTGCAGGTATGAGAACATTATGTCTCTCAAGTGACTGTGCAAGAGAAAACAACACACCTAGGAGGTGAAATGTCACCTAGAGGTCAGAGTCACTCTGTTTTCATTCAAAACATGCTAACATCCTTCTCAGTGATGAGTTCTGTAGTTGACTGGCTGGACTCAGTCACCATTTTCCTTTCATATTAAATGCTAATAGTGAAATTATATTTAGTTCAATAGTTGACAAAGCTTCTTCAGAAAGACTGCAAAGTCCAAACTCCAGGGTCTTGCTAAGTTGTTGGCTTTTTTTGAAACCATTATCTCTGCAGAACAGCTTTAAACCTTGTAACTGCTGCATTAAACAACTACAAAAGGTCTTTAAGATGCATGGAATATATGAGGATTTAAAAACACCTCTGTTTGATTCCTGAGCTCGCTTTGATTCGGTGTCTGTAACAAGTAACTTAAGTGAAGGAAATGCAATTATTTTGAGCAGCTCCTCTCCGCAGTGGTCTCATCTGGGAGAACTTACTATCCGCTAGAACCATCTCCTGGAGATCTGCCCTCATTTTCTTCCTGTGAACTTGTATAAAACTGTCTCCACTCGGCTGCCTCTGAATAATGTGCTACAACAGATGAGCGACAGCGGGTGCCAGGGGAGCTCCACCCGACAGCAGCTAAGTGAGCCCATTGCAGAGCTTCAGCTTTCAAAAGCTGTCTGGGGTATCAGAACAGCGCAGATTTAGTGAAGTGAGATCCAGATTGCTTAAAAATGCATGTGCCACACAAAGAGCACCAGGCAGTTCACTCAGGACTGAAATAAGATCACCAAATCACATTCAACTCAGTTTTCCCAGCTAAAATCCCAGTCACTCCAGAACCCGTATCAGACATTACAAAGTGAAACAACTATTTTCTTGATTCCTTATATCCCATTCTTTCTCATTGTTCCTTCATACTTATGATACCTGTTGCCGATTTTCTCTAATTTATTTTTTTTTAGACTTTTTACATTTATTTTTTTGAAGGGATTTAAGCTTAAACTGAATTCACTCTCTAAAAAATTAAGAAGTGGGAAATGCCAGATGTATTGCACTTAGATATCAGCACTAGAGCCAACATGCAGCAGACCTGAATTCTTCAGACAGAGAAAAAAAAAAAGATTTTTCTGTCCTCCTAACAGCCTGGACTCCTCATACGGATGCCAACAGGACTGCCAGTAAGGATCATTCTGAGTAATCACTGAAGAGGAACACCTTTCTAAAGAGAACTGGACTAAGGTGCTTCATTTGGAAGATTTTAAAACATTTTATATATTTAATACACACAGAAATTGATGCAAAAATTCTAGGAGAAAATGAAGGATTCACAGCAGCCATCAAACACAAACAGCACAGACATAAAGACAACATGCAACGTGGTGTGATGTTGCTCAGTGATACAGAGTCCATCACATACCTTATTCCACCTCATATACACTCTGCTAGCACGCACGTGTGTGCCTTACTGAGTGCTCCACGAACAGACTGCTCCATCACTGCCCATCCTGCATAAAGGACACTCAGTCATGCTAATGTGCAACATTCTCTGTCTGTCTCTGTATACCTTATGAGTTGCACACATCTATTTATTTGAAAGCTCTGTTACTTTTAACAGAGGCACCATGTTATCTGCTCTGTTTGAATCCTGCACTACCCTACTCAAAAGAGTCCTGCTTAAATATAGCAGAGGTTGTTACTATGATACGCTTTACACTGGAGTCTCACCAGCTTAAGGGTCTGAAGGAAAAAAAAGTAAGAAATGCTACCCAAACCAAGAAACTCATTCCTGTGTTCTTATTTTGAAATCCCATTAGTTGTGGGAAGGATATCTGTTTGTATCAAAGGAAAGGAGCCTGACAATTCCACTGAAGGTAGGGACAGCTGAAGTCTGCCTGATGTGCAACCCCTTCACAATGCTACCATATGGCCATGGCTATTGGTGCAGGACTGCAACAAGAGAGATCTTTGACACATGTCAATTCCAGCTGCTAATGTGTAATTGGTCTTGTTAGGAGCAAGACTGATCATTCCCTCTGCCTGCCTTTACCTCCCTCCCAAACCTCAAGCCTTGTCCTTCTTCCAATTGTTCACCCTACCCTCTCATGATTTCACTGCCCATTTCCACCAGTTCATTTCTGCCCTAGCAAAGAATCACAAATTGCATGCTGGGCACCAGAAATTCCAGTTTAATCACTAGGAAAAGAAAACTAGAAAAAAAGTCTCAGGATTTGTCAAGGAAATGGATTTTTTGCTCCAACAGATGTGAAACTTGTAGGGATTGGGGCACAGAGAAAGCGTCTTGCTAAACAAGAAGTGTATCTAAAAGCTCTACAGAATAATTCCCTCTTTGGCTCAGTTGCCCTTGTCAGAGGAACTAAGAGAAGCATCAGTACCCTTGGTGACAACAGCCTATGAAGAACTACTTATAATCAGTGCTTTTCCATTTCAGTGAGAATACTGATTACATACAGGAGCCTGTTCCAAAGCATCCAAATCACTATTTCAGTGAGCACTTGCATGATGTGATACTCAGTTAACAGGCACTAGACAGAAAGCCAGAAAGTAAGAAGGAAAAAAAAACATAGAAAAAAGAAATATCAGATACTCAGGTCTCCCAGCACCTGTCACTGCCAAATCAAAAGGAACTAAATTCATCCCTAGCATAATTGTGTTATCTTCAAAAAGAGGTGTACTACAGCTGAACTTAGCCAGGCATGCAAAAACATTCTTCCAAGGTGAAAAGTTAATACTCTGCAGGAGAATGCTCTTGTGTTATTTGGAGATACTGTGTTTTTTCAGTATGGCAAAGAGTAGATCTCCAGAAGGCTGAGATTGCTGCTAAACTCATGTTTTAATTGACATGCTGAAAGCATGGCACGTGGGCAAAGAAAATTTGTGAACAGTCTGTTTCTGAGGTCGCGGGGCAATAGAGGAGCAAACCATTGCTCTCATGCTTATTCAGTTCCTGAATCCAAAGTGAGTTTTCTATTCAAGTTGGCCAGAGAAGATAAAAAGTCAATGGACCAAAAAGCTGCATACAGTAAGAAACTAAAATAAAGAGAATGAGCTAAGGGATCTGACTAAAAGGTGACTGTTGCTGAGCTGAAGGTGTCAGATATCCAACTACATAACACTTTGCACAATGAGTGAGGCAAGATGAGCCCTGCCATCACGGAAGCAGCACTGGAAGATGTGAGAGTATGACAAAAGTAAGACAAAATGAACTTGTGTTTAGCCATAGTCCTGCAGGAAGAAAAGCTCCTTTCCACAGTGAGCCAGCAGCTTCATTCATGCTATTTTCATCATGTACTTTGAGCTAGTACTGTCAGTCCCGAATGCTTAGGAGAACGGGCTGTGCCTGCATCCTGCACAAGGATTAGGAAGATCTTGGTGCCCTTGCTCACTGCCTCTAGGATTGTCATATGTGAGCCAGCTACAGTCTGTCTTTAATAAGAGCTGTGCTGTTCATCATGGCAACTGCTTGAAAGCTCCTCTTCAGCAAATAATAGCCATTCCTTCCCATGCGCACAGCAAAGTCACAGTAACAGAAGTACAACTAGCAACTGGAATTGGGCATTTCAAGAAACACTCAAATGGCTGCCTGCCACAGGGCAGTAATCCTTTCCAGGGATTTGTTTCAGGCAGCAAAGACAACTCATGCAGCAGCCTGAGAGGCCTCATGAGACAAAATGTTCATGCCTGCAAAGCACAATGCAGCCCCCGTAGTCTGTGATTAAATCACGGAGATGACAATGGAAAGCAAATTTATTCAACATAGTTTATCCCACATTTTTTCCATATGCTTGAAAACAGAGAGGAAAGAAAAATTATAAACAGACACTTCTTTCCTTAGACAGTAATCTTCGCAGAAGAGCCAAGTCATCATATTAGCCAGGAGTACTGAGAGCTAAAAGATGGGAGAGATGAACTACTCTGAGTCAAATTCCCAACGATGCTTTCCCTAACCACAAACAAAAGTTTGGGAGACACAAACAGTCCCAGTTCGTGGGGCTGCTTTATCTTATTCCTTCCAAGTTTCACAGTGTTCATTACAAGCAGTAAGTGTATACTGATAGTGTGTCCTTAAGACACATCCTGTTCTCTGATGACCAACCCAGTTCTTTTGCAGACCTGAAATATTATGAATTTATTGGGTTTCTCCAGTATAAAAAAAAGAAAAAAAAAAGTTTGTCTTCTGTTGCTTGCCCGGTGCAAAACTTGAACCGTTTGTGGTTGAATCCTGCCCTCAACTGCTGAAGCTCTGCTAGGATGGCACTGAAGCTAATCTGTTTGTGCAGGGCTGAACGCCTCAGGATGAGAGAGAGAATACATGGTAGGATGCACAAAGCTGTTTTAAAGAGCAGTTTGCATTCCTGACTACTGCACTGCACACTTGACTGGCACAAACTGCATCCTTACCCAACAGACCATATGTCCCTAAAGAAAGGGAATTCTAGCAGGCTCACAGATCATCCTCCTTGGCTCCTCCCCCACTTCCACTATTCCCCTCTGCTGCTGTTCCAACAAGACTTGCCCTTCTGCTGTGAGTATTCGGATTACTCCCTCTCACATACTCAGACACAGCAGCTTCATTGTGAAAGAGCAATTGGAAATGTTACAGAGGTGGGGTGGTCCAAAGTCCCCAGGTCTTGCATGTCAAAACTTCCAAGCAGACTTGGGTCAGCAGAACTGTTTCAACCTAGCCTATTCATTTCTATCTGCACATCATTTCCACCTTTGACAAAACTTCAGTGTACATATTTAAGTAGCCCATAAAAATGAGGCGATGAAGCAAAAAGTAATGCTCTGCAAAGACTCTAGCAGAAATTCACTCTTCTACTTACTTATACAAAATGTGATTCTGGGATATACCGTAACATTAGTGCAGATTGCTTTCTGCTTTAAAAATAAACAAACAAGCTTTAGAAATTAAGCATTCTGACTTTCACTTATGGCCAAGAGAATTTGAGAAGTAGTATTTCAAAAACATAAACTAGGATTCATTTCTGCTCACTGAGAACAGCTGCCAATGCTATGAGTACAACCAGGTCTTGCAAAATACGTGAGAAATCCTGATGGTGGTGGCAAGTCAACAAAATTAAGGAGAGACAGCAGATGGTAGTGATCTCTCATTAGTAAACACTTAACAGTTTGGGGTACTTATGTTTAAGACTGCATGCCATCCCCAGACTTCCAATTACTTCTTGGTTTATTCAACACATTTTCTCAGCCATGCTAAAACCTCTGGGTGAACCTCTGGCATCAAGAGAAGGCATTATGTGGGAGGCAAAGTGTGCTGGGCACAGAATCAAATCCAGTTCTGGTTCTACCAGATGTCTGGAATCTATAGGAATCTATACTTGACTGCGAGCAGTGCAGTATGTTACCCAAAGCAAGTATACCCAATGGAGAAGTTATAAACACAACAGAAGTATTTAACATTTACATCATAGAGACAATTTGTGGACAGCTGATATCAGGCAGCCAAATGTCTCCTTTATAACAATGCCTAATCCACACAGCACTGCAATAACAAAAAGAACTACTAGCTTTGCAGCAGCTTTCTGGAACTCTTCCCTGCAAAATGATAGCAGGACAAATTTCTCATTGTCCCTTCCATAGCAGCATCAACATAGGTCAGTCTCTTGAATCCAGCCCTCTAAGAGTGAAAGATGTAAAATAACCTTCTAAATAATTTCAAATGAAGAAAGAAAACATACACAGCCTCTGGAGAAGAACTGAGTAAAAAGAAAGTGGCAGAATGTTGTCAGAGTACCAGTCTTAAAGGCTATCAAAATAATCACCCCATTCAAGGGCTTCCCTCAGCACCTCTTCACGTGCTCAAGCAAACTGGTGTGGAGTTGTAATGCTATGAAGGAGTCTGATTGACCTACTTTCATTCTCTGCAAGCTGGGGCACATCTTAGTAGCTATTAATAATAGACACACTTCAGTTTAAATCATGTGCTATAATCTGAATAGAGCTTCAGTCCTTAGAGTAATAAAAAACCCAAAAACCTAGTTTACAGAAACATCTTTAATACATGAGCATCTCAGATGCTTACCACAGATTCACGAACCCAAAATGTACACTGTCAGAGGGGCAAATGTGGCAGCCTTGTCCTGTCTATTTCTCTATTATAGGGCAGAAAATCCAAGTTCTGAGAATCCAGCAGCTCCCTGAAAGATGTGAAACAGAACTTTTCAGCACAACACACTGGATTTTCTTTCAAGCCTCAGTAACAACCTTCTTCACTGGAACCTCATCTGTTCTTACACAACCCTCCATGGCGATCACCAAGTAGGGGCTGAAGTCTTAGAAATTGCAAGTCACTTGTTTCTACTTGCAAGATCCCAGCCTTGTGCTGATGCTTAGCAGGTAACCCAGAATCATTTTTCTAGACCTCTCTTACACCTGAAGGTGGTGGTCACTATTCACCACACCAGTCTTCCAATAATAATAACAATAAATAAAAAAACATGTTCTCCCATTCATTACTGACTACTGAATGCAATCAAAAACCTTATAAACACGAGTGGTGGATTTCAGTCCATCTCAGAGCGTTCAACTTAGAGACATAAAAAGCTTAGCACTGTACACAACATACATCCAGTCTCCCAGTGACTTGCAGGCAGTAAGGAAGAACAGAAGATTCCTGTGATCACTGTCTTCCTCAGCGAGGCAACACAAATTCTCCCCACTGGCATCATTTCTTCCATTTGACTTCTGTGTGTGGACAAGTTCTGGATAAAAGCACATCAAGATTAGGCTCCCGATGGTGCAGTTACAGTTGCACTGCAAACTACAGTTGCAGATAAATGAAATGATGGAAATTGCACATCTACATAACAGCAAAGCTACAAATAGGTCTCTGTTGTCTGTACTCAGACTAATGGATCAGACCACATCCTTTAGCATACATCTGCATTAAAACTGTGTTAAATCTTGTACTTTGCCTATCTGCTCCATAGTCATGGAGCATTCTGGGGTACCCCCAAAGTTCCCCTCTCAGGCTGGCTCCCAGGCCCCTCACACAACAGCAGCATCTTCCAGTGTAAAGAATCCCAAAATGCTTCACAAGCTTTTACTGATCTTTCAGCTGCAAAAGTTCAATTTCAGGACAGAAGCAAGGGGTAAAATAGATTTGCAGGAATAAGTAGAGATTACCTCTCGCCAGCCTAGCAGATGCTACTTGAAAAATGCACAGTTATGTGCAAGCTGTCATCAGGAGAGCAGGTGAGCTTTTACCCTGTAACTTGAAAGAAAACAAAGACTTGAGAGCTTCCTGTTCAGCCCACAAAGCGACAGTCCCAATTCCTTTTGGGTGTCTCATTAGCTTAAAACAACCCAGGAAAAACTGACTGAGCACGTTTTATTTTTCAGAGCAGAATAGGAACCAACTGAGGTTATCTAGGCAAAACATCAAGAAAAATTCAAGCAGCAAACAACGCACTTCCAAGCCAAACATCAATCGAGGTTCACAGAGCCTCAGTGCGAAGCTCTCTGAGAGTCTGGCCTGGGGAAGACACCCTCGGTTCAGCAGAAAGGGGCCTGTCGACTCAGCACGACGAAATTGAATAAAACCTCTCTTTGTGGCAGTGTCCAGGGGAGAAGGACAAAGGCCCTCTGCCACTGCAGTGTTTCTGAATGGCTGAGGCCTCCAGCACCTCCAGCACCCCTCCCACCAGCAGCAAAAGACCAGGAAACTGAGTGCTTATTCATGGCTTGGGCTCTGTCCTTTCTCTGAGTTTCCCCCTGTATCCAATGCTGAGTATTTAACAATATCTTCTTTTAGCTTGTCTCTTGTTTGCCACTTCCGCATTTAATTGCAAGTTCATGGGTATTAAGAGGCCTGCACAGCTGAACTAAGTCATCTTGATTTGAAGGCTTCTTTTCCTCATAAAAGGGGAAACAGTTCTTTCTCTGTCTTGTCTGTCTCTCCCCATTTCCCTTTCACTTGGCCACTTCTCCCTTCCCCCTCTCTCCTCTCCAGTTTTGCTTTTCCCATTCACTTTCCCAACCTACATTTCTTTCTGTCTTACCCTATAAATCAAATTCATGCTACTCAAATTATGTGCAGAGAAGGGAAGGCAGAGCTCCTGAGCACCCACGCCTGTTCCCAGAAGAGCTCCCAGGCTTCTCCAGGAATTCCCTGTCTACAGCAAAGGCTGTGGCAGAGCACATCAAATCCACTGCTGCTCTTCATGCTGAACATGTGGGCAGAGTGCTTCACGTTAGTGCACCCGAACAGTGCATCAGAGATCACTAAACCACTGCAAAGGTGAGATAGCCTTTGTGCCGTGCGCTTAGTGCAGAAAGTTTTGTGCAGTAAGTTTCAAAGGAAAATATATAAGCTGCAACTTTTTAAATAGAGAACTGTGGAGAAGCAAAAAGGAGAGCGACAAACACATTCCCTACATGTGTGTCTAACATATGCCAAGTCATTGAAGAGAGTAAAAAAAAAAAAAAAAAGATGAACAGTGCACACCTGTTGCCTTATTGAGATCTGAACTGTGGATACAGTGATGCAACTCTCAGTGCGTAAAGCTGATTTAACATCAGTCTGTGCTGTTAAAAAAAAAAAAAGAGGAACTAAACACTGCAACAGGTGTCTGTGTGACAGGACCCTGAGCACATGATGGACTCAACACATTTTACTTGCTACATCAAAAAGAGAAAATCTGGTGCCAAAAGCAAATGCCACAGTCAAACAACAACTAATGTCTAGTGAAACCTGACACAAATCTACAGATCTGATTAGTTAATTATGCCATATGTTTGCCATAATTTCACCTTTCTTCCATGTCCCATTTTTAAGCTCTCCCACCATCTACAAAGATTTGATTTTATGCAAAAATTGATGCCCTTAGCAAAGAATTCATCTGGGAACACACAAAAAAGACAGCTTTATGGTATACATGGGTTTTACCATTACACAGCTCTTTCTCACTGTCATTCTGCACAGGATGATCCTTGTTCACTACACCTCTGGCTCATAAAAATCATAACACTAATGTTACAAGTCATCCTCCTGCAGGACTTCCAACGATATAAAAGTATATTACATTTAATAACTAAATACTCTTCACAACCACTCTGTATAAGAGTTAATGTCCTGTTAGACAGAAGCAAGTACTTATGCCTGCTGCAAGTTGCCTGGTTTAATCCATCTACTGATGCACTGCAAGGGCAGGAAGAGAACCTGCTTGCATAACTTAGAACCCACAAGTTACAAAACTTCTTTTGACCTCTGTAAGATCAGGATGCCCAGACTAGCTTCCAGCATCTGAAACTCTAGACTCTTGTTTCTGCTAAACATCAGAGGATACGTCACTGTAGGCTCAAGGATTAGAAAGGATTTCTAACCATCATCTGCCAGCGTTTGGAATAGTCACCCAGTGTAAGCTCCTTGTTAAACCTGGAATGAGACTCTTTTCCCACCAATAACTCTGGATCTAGAGAAGCTCAAACAGTAATCAGAAGAAGTACTACTCACAGTATTCCTTCAACCAAAAAAAAATATTTTAAAAAAAATAAAAGCTTTGGGTGAGGAAGGGAATTCATTCTTGGTTTCTGAAGGTCCTGAAAGAAACATTTGCAAAACTATGGAAGTAAGACAACTTATTCTTTCACATCATTTGTGCCATTGGCAAACTCTGACCGATTCCCTTCTATCTACCTTTCTCAGACCCCAGCAGCTCAGTCCTTCCCCCAGCCACTCAGAAAGGGAAGGTACCGCACATGGAAACTACATACGACTTCCCTGGTAACAGCAATAAAAATGATAATAGCTATAACTAAGTCTGGTTAACAATCTCATTTGAGAACACAATCAAAAAAGCTTTTATTTTTATGCTTTATTTTGATTAGTTGTAAAGCAGTGCAGAATAGAGGAGGCCTTTTCAGCAAGGATCAGTACAATACTGAATGTTCTGCTCTGAGAAAACAGTTGTCCATATCTTTCATGTGGTTGCTTGAGCCAATATTGACATGGAATTAGAAAACTCACCCCGATTTTGGCTACTTAGGTGATTTAAAACAAACATTTCTAGAGTTTGCTCAGCAGTGCACTGCACAAGATAGAAGAAAAGGACATAACTATATTTTTAATCATCTACCTCAGCACTCCACTAACACGAAAATGACTTGGAGCAGTAGAGTTGATCTCTGCAGAGCTGTAATAAAATAGAGTAACACTGGAAGGCAGCTTAATCTGTACATTCTGTGCTGTATGTTCATATCTTGTGCCTGAGAGTGTTCCCGATGTTTTTATGACTCTTCACAGCTTACCCTATGCCTGTTTGTCCAGTTAGAGTGAACTCAGAGTAGCCACCTCCAGCAAGGCACTGATGGACCAATGCTTCCATGGAGGGGCCATGACAAAAAGGAAAGTGAAACTCCTTCGAGGATTTGGAGAATTATCAAGACAACTATCAAACTGTTGTTATGCCAGTGCAAAGCACTAGATCTGCTCTTCCATGGCAAGAGAAGGCTCTGATCTTGCTTTTCCAGAGCACTTAACTCACTGTTGAGATTTTATATCCCCATTGAAATGGAGAAGGTAAATTGCCTCAACAGTTCTACACACAAAAGCCTGTATCTGCTCCCTAGTTGTCAACAGCAGCTGGAGGCCACCTGAAAGAGGCTGTCCCACATGTTTTGTGCAGGGTGGCACTGACACCCCAAAGCAGGTTTTGCTGAGATCCCCTAACCCTCAATTTGTGGAAGGCAGCAGTGAAAGATCTCAGTTTTGCAAGTCTTTTGCAACACACTCAGTGTGATTTGAAATCTCAGGACAATGGTGTTATGCTCACAAAGAAGTAAACTTGCTTCTGACAGGTTCTTCTACATTCATTCCACAAGCTGAACTGAATCTGACTGACGCACAGGCTTCACGTGACTTCATTACAGACCTCTGCTGTACAACTGTGCTTTCTTATTCTGCTCTCCACAGATTCAACCTTGTAAAACAAACCTCCTCACAGTCTTCTGAGTTGATTCGTGTGCCTGAGAAAACTTGCTCTGGCCCATCCCACAGGTGATATTCTTTCAGTTTTCACAACAAAGGAATATAATCACATAAAGAGAGAAAGAGAGAGAAGAGGCAACATGAATGATAGGAGATAATGTCCACAAGAAGGACAGCATGCAAACAGAGTGGTCTTGGGCAGCACGAACACACAGTCAGCACACTGCCACTAAATGTGGCTGGCATCCTGCTATGTATTCTGAGAAATTATATTCCTTATTCTAGTCAGAGCTACTGTCAAACATCTTTTGGTACAAAGCTAGTAATTATTACTAATGGTATAATTAATTGTCATTTTACTATGTATCATAAAATAATATTTTGTTCTCATTAAGCTCAAAGAGCACAAAGTCTCTTGGAAGCGATTATGTCAAAATAGCAATTAAATCTAAGCAGCTTTTAGAGTCTGCCTGGGCTGCTGCAGCAGACAAAAAAGGATGCAATCCCACTGACTCAAGGTATTTAAGGAATCACAACTTGGATACAGAAAAAAATCACTGGGAGTCCTGAAAGATCTCCTAAAAACAGCTGATTGGGCATATGCTCAAGCAGATCTTATCCTGCAAACAGATTTCAGAAGCAGACTTTAGAAAACAGCACCATCTGGATCAAATTTGCAACTCTATCCATAAATAAGGAGGGACAACTTATGGCACCACTGCAAGCGTATTTATATAGTGTGGGAATGTCAGGCTGAGAGGCAAGAGTGCTAAGGGGAAAATGCTGTCTACAGGAACAAAAAACACAGCTGTACCACTAAGGAAGTGGTGCAAGGAAGCCACTTCACAGCAAAATGGAACCAGCCAGGACAAAGATGACTGGAAATGAGACAGATGGATGCCAAGAACACTGAAAGAAGGTGAGGCCAGCCATGTTCTGAAGTCAAATTGTAACTTAGGAACAGTGGGCAAAATTCTCTTGTTCACACAGCAAACCTTCATCCTGTTATGGTGCTCCTCTGAGCAGAGAGCAGAGCCAGGTACATAGGGAAAGCTGACCCCACAACATCTAGATCCTCCAGAAGGATTTAAAGCAAGGTTTTGAAGGTTCAGTTGAAAATGGTCCAGTGATTTCTAACTCTGAGATTTCAGGCAAACACAACACGTTACTCTTTTCATCTAAGTGACTGGGACAATGTGCAAATTTCTGGCCAATTTAAAGAGAAAATTCCTTAACAGAACTCAATGATTTTGCTTATTTACAAAAAACATACAAAGTTCCATTTCCATGAACATATCAGGAATCAAACAAGCAGAGATGGAGATTCTGCTGTCCGCACTTGACTCAAAACCTCTTTCCACGTTTTTTCAGGGCTCCTTCCAGGTTTTAAATGAGAGTACTTGCAAGGTGCTTGCATAGTCTGCCTTGGAATGACTAAGTGTGATGAAAGCTGCTAGACACACAAATAATTTTCTCTTTTAGGTGTCCCAGTAGCTAAATGCAAGCAGCCATTAAGCTAACCTCTCAACACTCTAAGAACAAAACATGATCGTAAGTGATCTAACTACCGAACAGAAGGAACACCGCTTAACTGGATGCTGTTTGCAAATCTCTGGTAACACAAGCCATCTCTGCTTACAAAGAACTATGCTGGTACCAACCTGAAATGGTAGGTTTGGAACAAACAAGTGAGGAACAAGACTGAAACAGGCAGGAGAGAACAGAACCCCTACCAATTGGTTACCACTGCTTAGCGAGTTTGTGAGAGCTACTCCCATATTCATCAGGCAGCTTAGCTCAAGGCACCAAAGGGGCACGTGGGGCTAAAGCCCCTAATTGTTCCTGCAGGTGGATTAAAGAGCCTTCACAACTTCCCATGAAAACAAATGGTGAGGGTTATGAATGCCCAGAGTAAGGTGAGATAAAATAGTCAGAAAGTGAAGCTGCCTAAAAGTAATAAATGAATGCATTTGACCTATTCCTCTCCATTGTTTAAAAATCAAAGAAGGGAGGAAAACAAGACTAGAAGAGGTCAAAACGCTGGCCTAGCCCTACCCCAAAGCAGGAGCACAGAATCTATTACACTTCCATCAGTAGACTGCCTAGTTTATTCTCAGTAATTAGTTTTGGACACTTAACTACATTCCTTTTCTATCTATTTTGCTGCTTCACTAGCCTGACTTTTAGAAACTATCTCCTCTTTTCTTTAATCTGTTTCTCAGCCACTGCAATTTAAACCACTGCTATCAACAAAGAGATGCACAAAAGATTATACTCCCTTCATCAGAACTTCAATAATTGAATTAGGAATTTAGAAATTCTTTGTGTTTTAGCTATACAACTATGAGAATTTAGTACTTGTGTCTGATGTTTAACAGTAGGATAAAAGTCAAGCATTAAGTTAAGTGAAAGAACTTCCCACGATTCAGCTATTCTTGCTTTATAGCTGATTACTCTGTTTCCCGTGTCTGCACTGTCTCCCACAGCCTTCCCTGTCCTTGTATATGATGATTATGTCTGCCACAAAAGCAGATAAACAAAAAACAGATGACGGTATTCAGCTGTTTATTCTGCAAATGCTATGATCATCATGTTCATTTTCTAAGCAGCAGAGCCAAGACTGCATCTGCCAGAGCACGGTGTCCAAGCAGTACATTCAAGGTGGCAAATCCAAACAGGGAAATTCATATGGGCCATGTTACTGTATACAACTTCAGTTTGCAGACAGGAAAGGATATAAAGAAATAAGTAAGACAAATGACATTTCAGTTTTTTTTCACATATAAACAGCACTTCTTTTGCTTGTATAAAAAACAGCAAATCTCAATTCCTGGAGTCTACTGATTGGATTACATTACCTTTCTTCTCTCCTCAATAATCCCTTCTTCTTCCTGCTTTCCCGGGTGTGCCGGTGCCTTTCTGTGCCTACTCCTGGCTCTGTTGGGAGCAATGAGCTACTGAAGATGAGCAGCATCATCTAATATTTAGCATCACTCTCTTTACGCATGAATATCCTCCATAATGCGATGCAGACTCCATAAAGATTTCCAGCTCATGCATGCTTTAACAGTTGGTACCACACATCAGTGCATTATGCACTTGGAGATATGACTGCTATGTAAACTCATCAAGATTCCATTTGCATCAGTAATAGCCAGGAATTCATTACCAACAAGCACGAATCCCAGAATGTCATTACAGTCTAGAAGGTACACGACATTAATAACTGGAGAAAGAATATATATGGTGTAGGAGGAACTATTCTAACATAAGCTCTAGAAACAGAAAACAAACATTTATTTTGTGGTGTTAAAATTGAAACTGCTCCAACCTAGTAGCAGTTTACTGGCAAAAAGACACTTAGGTACTCTTACTAAGCCTCATCTTTTACTCATTCTGGGCAGTTTACTGGGTAAGCACCTTCCTGCTGCACCTTGCGGGCCCCTATTTTATGTGACACCCCTATTTGAACTGGTACAAGTCTACCTGAACCCCACCCCCCTTCTGCTGTGTTCTCACCACTCACTGCAAAGGAAAGCACTTCAGAAATGTTTTTTAAATATCACCACTCTTGCTTTGGTAACCGCCTGCAAAAGTCAGTTTGCACATATATACAGATCATAGCTGAATCTGAAATATATTTTAAAAATCTTACTTTTCTAATCTGCTCTGTTGCCATCTTCTTTATAGCCTTTGGTACATATTCCCCTTTTAAACATAAATATCGAGACCTTTACAGAAAAAAAACCAAAAGATACTTCTCAGCAGTTCACACTCTTCTATCCCTCAATTAAGGATTAAAATCAGTACCAGAGACACTAGTAAATGAATAGTGAAGACAGACGAACACAGGAATAAGCAGGGTTTATGCAAGTAACACTAAAAATAACAACAACAAAAAATACTGAGGCAGGATATTCCTGCCTTGTAGCTCTAAAAATTTGCTAGAAATTAAAAACTTCTCAGAGTTTTCTCAAACAGGAGACCTTTACATCACTACTTTGTTCAAATTCTGTAGTAGAAAGCTTTTCTACTTGACGGTCTCTGAGCTGAAAAACTTTCATATCGTTCTGTCTCATAAAAACCATCCCCTATATCTCTACCAGAGACAGAACATGCAGAGAAATGGCATTTCGTGGTTATTCTCCATCTCTCTCCTGAATTACATTCTGCCTAAAACCAATAAGAATTTCTTCATTGGGCATGAAATACTGGTAAGCCCAACACTGAGCATCTCATGTAGATCATCCTTCAGTGCTGACTAAAGAAAAATTTGGGGAGAGAAAATGCCACAGTATTTCATTGCATGTCAGAACTTAACATTTGAAATTAATCTGGAATTGATAAATATCATCCCTTCCTTCTCCAAACAGAATAACCCCACCAAGAAGTACAAAAAATAAAGTGACGAAAGGACTTCATCATCAGGCAAAGAAAAAAGAAAACTCCCCAGTTTTCAGAAGGATGCTGTTAAGGTAATCATGTTGAATTTTTTCTTAGAGGTACTCCAAAGCAGATCATTCCTTTGGAGAGGCGTGTCCAGTACAATGACATTACAAAGACTCATACTAAATCGATGCTGGAAAAGACGCTGAGTGTCTATACTAAGGGAAATTCCCAGTGAATGGCATTGCACATTCTACCCAGAAGTTTCTAAAGGCAGCATCAGAACTGCCCCAGAAGGACGAGGAAGTTTGAGAACTAAGTACCATGTTTCCAAATCTTCCTGTAGATTACACATCTTGAACCTGCTTTGGTTTGAGTCACCGCTCAGAAAACCTTTATTATTTTTAAACTTTAAGTTGGCTTAAAAATTTAGAAAATATATTTATATAATAATGAATGAAGATAGAATTGATTCATTTAGCCAAATTACACTTACGCACATTAGAATGGACATGTAAGAAATATCTAAATAAGAAGCTTTGCAAGGAAAAGATTGTGAGATTTTCACTAGTGCCACAGCTGAAATCTGCCTGAAAAAGTCTTCCCATTTCACCCAGAAGTCTCACTCTCAGACCAATTACACCAGCTTAGCTGAAACTTGCTTACACAGCAAACATAAACCCATAAGCCTAGAAAACAGAAGCAGATTAAGACAGCACATGTTTCTCTTCCTCCTTTGAAACTGTCACTCAGACATCATCCATATTTAATACTTCTTCCAGAAAGCAAGTTCTATTCTTATGGCCAGAGGTTTATTGTAGATGACTCAGGTCATCAGCGCAATACTGGAAGAGGCACTCCAGCTTGGTCTTCACACAAGCAGCCATAAAGCAACACCACGCCTGAGCTCTTCCGCCCTCACAGCTACTGCTCTCAGAGTCCAAACAAAAGCAGTATCTACATGGCACTGAGCCAGCCAGGGGTATATAGCACCAGCTCAGGTCTCCAGCAGAAAAGCTGGAAAGTATTGTTTCAAAGACCCTACGTATCTTCTCCACCACTTTCCTAATGCGTACTGTATCTAGAACCTATGTGGAAAACAGTTTTTAATTCTCAGCAACTCGGAATACGACTCTACTGATATCCATAAAATGCTAATTAATACATTCTTAGGATAAGGGCTGTGACTCACATTTACAAGCCAATTTAAATGAGACGGCTGACATCATTTTTGTCCTCTATTCTGTTCCTTCTTCTCCTGAAGGCTACACCTGTTTTAGACAAGGTTGCACAGAATGTGCATCTGTTGCTAAAGCACCGTCTCCTACAACTCAGCACTTAAGCCTGCATTTATACACTGACCTGTAGACTATTAAAACTGAAGATGGAAATCTCGGACATTCATTCATACATGGGAATTCATGGAATGGGCCATGGTGATAACTGTCACAGTCACCCCCATATGAACGTGCCCACAAATGTAAGTCAAAGCCCCAAGCAGTGGAAGAGAATGTGAAATGGATGGTCTACCAGTTTGTTCTGCTTCAGTGTACTGTACTGTAAAATAATGATGCAAAATAGGGATTCTAGACTAATGGTATATTGCATATCCTGGCATTTCCAATTGGTTGCAATGACCAGGAAATTCCTAAACTGTAATCCTAAAGCACCCACAACATTAATTTTGTGTTCTGCTGTGCCCCAGAGGCCCTTTGTTTATTCATCTCCTTGGGGCTGTGCAACAGCATCACTCGTGTGCTCCAAAAACAGGGACAAAGAGGCTGAAAATATGATGTTTTCACCTCTCCTTGGAAAGAAGTACCTCTATTCCTTCTCATAATCAAAAGTCTCAAAAACTCATTGATATATTATTCAAAAGGCTTAAAAGCATCTTGATACGCAAAGATGCATAAAGCTGTTTTCCCTTTGGCATTGTGTTAGTTTGAAGCAGGGAGCAGTGGTCTCTGACTGAGTCAGAGCTAGTGAACAAAAGTCTGTAAAAATAAGGAGAATTAGGACAACACCCAACAAGAGCATTGACTGAAGATAAATTTTCAAAACCAACTAAAAGGAGGCAGCTGAAGGCTTGCAAGATCAGAACTGTGCAGAGGCCCAAAATATACCCAAGTACAGCCTCCTGCATCCAAATATGGGTTTGTGCAGTGACTTTCAGGATTCAACAACTAACTCAATTCTTATTTTAAACTCTAAACCCTGAAGCTAAAAACTGCATGAGAAGAAGCTTCCTTTCTGTGGTATCTCCAAAGTTCCAGCCTCCCACCAAAATCAAGAAGAACAAGGAGGCCGTACGAGTGAAGTGTTCTATATAGCAACAGTTATAACTCAACTTCTTCCAAATCTCCCCTCAGATTCAGCTTGGCCTCAGTTATACTTTCCCGGAACAGGCTGGTCTTTCACAGTGAACATAAGGACAGTATAAGCAGTACATTCAAACCACTGACATTTTCACTTCGCTTCTGTCTTTTACACCCTTTGTGCTCAATATAGGCTTGATTACAGAGCTCAGTCTTGCACCAACTGCTTAATAAAGTAGTTTTGCATAGCACTGAGATGAGCAGCTAACATACACACAAGCAGACTAGGCAAGCGTGAAACAACCAGATGTCTGAGTGTTTGCACTTGCACTTGTTGAGATTCTAGAATAAGCACAACTGTTCAGACAACTGGCACTGAGTAATTCTAAGACATAAAAGTAGCTTCTTTATTTACATTTTTATTACTCAGTGAGAGCAATGGGAAGCTGCTGACGGGCAATTCCTGAAGAGCTGAGACTTATGTTCAACACTTTATGCTTGCATCAGAGGGCTACAGCAGGAAAACTCTCCTAGCGCAGTCTCTTGCATCTAGCACTGGTATTCCCAGAACTGGAAAATTACTGATGCACCCATCTATACTCATTGATTTTTGGTCTGTGAACAGACTGTTAATACTGCTTCTGGTTACACCTAACAGTCCCCCTGGAACCAAGCTAAGACCACCAATTCATTGAGCATTAACTGCCAAGGACATGTCAGCTGGTTGCCAGAAGATGGAATTAAAGAATTAAAACTCTTGCTGCACTTTTTCCACCAAGGTCACATGTAGCTTTCATGATATCTATTGCTCTGTGTCATCCTAATGGAGGTAAGGAATGAAGACAGGATATTCAACTGCTGGCTCTCTTAGTTACTTCCTCCTCAACCTTTGGACCGTACATTTTGTCTTTCTGTGCCTCAGTTTCTCCATCTGCTATATCCAAGTTTTCTACTTTGAGGGAATACAGCTGAAAAAGAGTTGCATAAACACAGACCAGTATTTGTATTCTTAATGCACTTCAAAGCAAAATTTTCTTCTTTAATGCTAGAGAAAAAGCAGCCTGAAACTTTTCTTTCCACTGGGTTAAGCTGTTTTTTGATACCATGCTGCCCCAGCAGCTCACCCAGAACCACATTAAAAGAGAACTTATGTCACGCAGCCTTGCCTCCAAACACTCACCACCTGGACACAGCAACTGCTGCCTCTGCACTTTTAATTCTTGCTTGCCGATTGCAAATTTCAGTTCCTCTGGTTTTGTGCTGTAAAATTTTGATTCATACTTTACTTTCCAAATATTGTGGCTTTTCTTGTGCAACTGCTCAAGAAAGATACTTTTACCTCTACTGTGCAGAAGGATTTCCTGTTATGTACATACATATATGCTGCATACACAGTATAATGGACAAAACCAATCAAAGGCTTGGCTGTTCTTTTTAGCTTTATGTTATGTCAAGATGCGTATTAAGCTGTTCTTAAATGAAGAAGGAAACAGGTCAGGGTGAAGTTCCCAGATGTGCCTTGCTGGTGGTAATGTTTACATTCTATGCACAAAAGGCTGATACTGCAAGGTGCAAGCACCTGCTGGGACAGGCTGGGCTTCCTCAACTCCTCCTGGCTTCAATATCCTGCAGGATGAAGCACGCAGAGACAGCTGAATCCTCAAAAGATGCTCTACCAGACATAATATAACACAGAATATTGTCCTAGACTATTTTTTCTTTTTTCCTTTTCCTTTGCTACTCAGTAACTAGAGAAAATTCCCATCACACTTCAGTAAATCCATCTGCTGGGCGAAATTTCACTGGCTTGACCTGTTCACCATGTTACAATTGAGACACAGAAGAGTACATCAAATATTTAAGGCGAGAGAGGCTTAATAGTCAAATAAGAGACAAAAACATGCATTTCTTCAGGGAATGCCTTGCTTGCCTCTTTTGGCAAACATACAAAAAACACAAACCCAACCAAGACCAGAAACTAAAGTAATAAGAAAAACTGTACACAATTTTTAATTTATAGTAATGGAAACTGCCCAAAGCTGATTTATTCATTGAAACTTCATGGTTGGCAAATACTGAAGGACTATGAAGTCATGTAATATGTCTGCACTGAACTGTTTGAATACTAGAAGTACTGCTGTCCTTTTTGACTTCTTCCATTCATTCAGAACCAACACTTGTTTCAGTTTAGTTCAAAAGGATTCACTACATATTAATTGTATTGGTTCATTTTTGTTTCTAAATGCTTTCCCCCCTGCTTCCTATCTCAGAAATGTACTTACTCTGGCAAATACTGCTTCTGAGTGCTGAACAGAGAAGGAGGAGTGCACAGAAGAGAAAAAAATATATAGTAAGATTATCTGTCCTTGGGCAAAGGCTTTGCAATCCACTGCAAAACAAGGTAATAGTAAACCAAGAATCTGGGTGTAATGTGAAGGCCAGAAGTCTGGATACAAAATACTAGAAATTCAGACACAGCAAAGATGGAAGTCTGGCTCAGTAAAAATCCAGCAAACAAAAAAAAAAACCACCGCAACCCCACATACTCTGGATTTTGTGTACCTTGCACCATTTAATGGTGCTTTTGTCTTGTCTAAGTAACATAACTGGCAAATCTCACCTTTCAACTATTTCTCTCAAAGAAATCACCTTTGGCTCAAACAGCCCCCAAATCATTATTTGCTCACCAGCAAGTTTTCAGAACATTTCCTCACACATGTGAACAGAACATTTATGACAATGCAAAGAAGGAAATACTGATTTGCAGCAGGGATATTGGCACACACAATGCTTTATGAGATGACAAGAGATAACAAAATCCTAGGAACAAGTTTCATTCCAATATTCATTACTTCTTTTCCTGCTGAGGGGTGGTGCCTCTAAGAGCTGACTGCTTATAGCTAACACACTTCTACAGCTCTCTTCGGAAATCTTGCCCTGTTCTTCCTTTTTTCTGTGTCTTGTCAACATTCTCTCCTCACAAACAACTGCTTCCTATCTGCACTGATTTCAGAGCACAGTGCCACCGGAGGACAGAGACAGAACAGAGACAGAACCACCAGCATCCAGACAGACAAGAGGCAGTAAAACTAATATGCAAATGTCCAGTGACTATCATTTGAAGCCTCTGATTTTCCACAATAAAAAGGGAACTAACTAAAACAGAAATGAGCAAGCAGCACTTCGTGTGAAGGGCCAATGTGCTTTCAGTCTCAGCTCACAATTGTCAGTAATGACACTCAGAATTAGGTAATTGTTATCTGGTTCCCCTTTGCACTGTCCTGAAGCAGCCCTCACCCATTCAGGCCACATTTCTTCTGTTCCCTCCTCCACAGACCAAGAAAACAAAAGACACCAGGCTATGACAGCAACAGTCAGTAGTGACAGAAACTAGCTAAGGAAGGCTGGCAGAATGGATTTCCAACACCTCTGGCCTGGCAACTGGAACTTCCATGTAACAACAGAGCACTTGCCACAGGCACCACTGTTCTACCCCAGTACTGTGCCACAGACTAGGCTGGGAGCTCAGGCTACATCTATCCTAAAGCTAACAGTATTGGAATTCTGGCCTGAACCTTGGAATACTGTTAGAAGAATGTTAGAGAAGTGCCTGGCACCCCGTGGGCCCGCCACTCATGCTCTCCCAAACAATTCCCAGGCACAGCGCCAGCACTGAGATGGGCAGGGACCGCTCTCAGCGGGCACTCTGAATGCAGCCATCCTGCTTCGAAAAGAGCAGAGCTCAGTCAGACAGGACCAGTCCAGACACACGCAGCCTCAGGGCCACAGGATGAAGGCTGGCACTGCTTTGTTTACTACATCTGTAGTCTAAGTCTCTTGCTTAACAGTGTGAGGCATTAACCACTGATCAGTTCTAACGAGATCAAGATAAAGTTATGCCTCGTATCTTCCCCCACTGTGACCTACATATGAAATAGTCCACAGCCCACTGATATAGATCCACGTCAGGCTTCTCCATTGTTCCCACAACAACCCGGATTCTGCCTAAGAATCAGGTTTCAGGGTCCAAAACCTTTCACCAGGTCAGAAGTTTTACAGCCTTCTGTTACTGCCCCTTCAAACAAAATGAAAGGGGCTTCCTTAGCCACCTAGAGATGAGGTTAACAGCAAATGGCTCCCTGCAAGGTGATGAATTCAAAGCAGTTGTCAGATTAGACAGAAAGTCCCTTGAGACCAGAGACTTTGCTGTGTAGCTGAAATCCGCCCACCTATCTGAGATAAGAACTCACTAAAATGCAAATTCTTATCAGGCATCTGTCCCCAGAGCAAGGCCCTCACCAGTTACACACCACACTTTGAATATCGGGGAACTCTTCTCATTGTCAGTTTCCTCAGCCTCCAAAATAGTCCCTGAATGAAACCTTTAATGGTTTCTCTGCCTTGACACATATTTCCCTCATGAATCCTATGATGGGTTGTTCCAAGTTACTCACACCAGGATGACGGCACAGGAGCAGACAAAACTTCCAAGACAGAAGAAGTGTTATCACTTAAGTGATTTTCTGTAGATTAGCAAACGTATAAGAAGATGAGGATGATGTCATTACACTTTTTTAAAACTTATTTTTAAATTAAATCTAAACCCACTTTATCAAGTACAGAAGTGGTTAACATCTGACAGCCATCCAGCAGTTCCGGTGTAAAATGGGTCTCACAAGTTCAAAGCTGCTTCTTAATAAGTTGTTCACACCACAAACACACGCACCACTCCTTGGTGGCAATCTCAGCAGTCAGGGCAGCAGCTGTAAAGGGCTGTGCTGGCCTCTCTCTTCACAAGTGGCCCTCTCAGGGGAGGCATGAGCAGTGTGACCTTCCAGCAGTCAGTGTTTGCCCACACATCAGAAAGGACATGTGCTTGGTATCACTGGCAGCAACATCACAACTAAATCAGCAACCTGATTTGGGCAAGTCCCAACCTAGTCACATCAAGTTTCACACCCAAAACAGACAGACAAGCACATCCCAATATATACTCAAAGGAGCCCTGAAAAAGTTGGCTGTAACTCTTAAGCACTGGCAACTATATAACTAATGAATCCACTGGGAACATATAATCAGTAACATGCCTATTAGATTGCTTGCTCTTTTTATAATATTATTATTTTTAACTGAAAGTATTACTGAGCCAACTGAATGATAGCTAGCATATCTGAATGTTTTTAATGACTCAAAGACAGTGCTAATTAAAAAAAAAAAAAAAAAGCAGCTTCGCTTTACAGAAGCTAAACTGTTTGGAAATCAACAAATTAACCTGCTGACACAAGAACTGACCACAAGCAAAACCAGAAGTACAAAGTGAAAGTTGGAATGAAGTATTCAGAAAACTTACTCAAATGAATCATGAGATGTCAGCTGGGCTGCAGCCAGGTGTTGTTTGTATGGCCAATATTCTTTTATAAAATAGCGATTGCAATGGCAATAACAACGAGATTGACCCAGTATCCATACATGAACATAAAATTTCTTTGAACTCGGATCTACTGTCCCATTATCCAAGTAACCCCCTAATCTTTAAATAATCAAGGCATAGAAATCTATCACCCTCTCTGCAACCCAGCAGTGTATGACATTAAAGTGCCTACGATGCCAGACCCATTGGGAGTGGCACTGCTATCCAGTTTGTGGCAAGTCCTTGTGCTAGCAGCACACCGCCATCAAGTTGCCAGGAATGGCCAATATCTGCCTTTCTACCACTAGGTTTGTGGGGTCCTATCAGAGCTCCCGTTCAGTTTTGGGCAATTACTATCTTGTGGCTTGACATATGGCTATCAGCTGTGTAAGCAATCAGTTATTCTTCTAAGGAGGAGGGCTCATTAGGAAGAGGGAAGGAACTGTTTTCCCTTACCCTAGTCTTGAGATACACAGTTCAAAGGGAGCTGAGGTCTCTTCAGATGAATGGTTTCAACAGAAGGGTGAAGAAGGGAGTGAGGCATTTTGGTTCTGATATCTACCCTGAGGCTCTGTCCCAGCACAGGTTTACTAAAGATCTGAATGTCCACTGCAGTTTGACTCAACTATCTGTGCAGAATGAGGCTTGCCTAGGCTAAACAATCAAGCAATAGTCTTCATCTGCAACAACATTTAAGTCCAAGATCTTCCTCAGGTCTTATGCAGACTCTGGGTGTAATCCCCATTCCAAACCTCAGTTAGATTCAGCATGGAAGTAAAAGGTGGCATTCAGACTCTGTATGAGATAGCTCTGCGTGAATCGCATTATACCACAATGAAGACTCTGTAGCTGATTAAAAAGTGACATTGTTGCACATTTCAAGTTGTTTTTTTGTTTTGGTTTGGTTTTTATTTTTGCCTTTAGCTGTTAAAGGCTGAGAATGCTGCAGTCATTCCCACTGTAAAATGGGAACTCTTCCAAATAGATAAGATAATCGTGTTTCCATTCCATCCTTTGAAAAAGCAGGACTGGTTGCTTCGACACCAGTTGAAAACACAATGT
>JAOWBP010004554.1:6746913-6773111 GCA_028571105.1 Tragopan temminckii
CCATTCTGGTCTGCTCTCTTCAGTTCAGCTGTAACTGGCACCACCCCCTGATTCAATTTCTGAGAACCCTGTCTGCTTTTGATCTTCCCAGTTTAGTGAAATTTGAGTGGTCGTTAACATAAATGTCCACAATTTCCAGAATACTCTCATTTTCCACCTATATAAATTCACCTACTGTTATGCAATTACACCAATCATGTGCATGAAGACATATTTTTAGGTTTGAATTATTCTGGCTAAATGCTCTGATTTTCGGAACTGTACATGCATTTCTGCTTGTGAAAAGTATGTATGCTAATGAGTATCAGTATTTCATGGAGATACAAAGCATATATGTAACACTGGGCTAATTTCACATAGTGATGCTCATTCTAAAAAATACACAATTCTGAGAAAGTGAAACAAGAATATTTTTCCTAATCCTCAAGTTGCATTCAATCAGTCTATATCCTCTCTTTCTGGTACCTTTTATACTTAGTGCTACTTAATGTTTTTTATCTTCCCATTCTGTTCCAGTGTGACTGATGGGAAATGAAATCTCTGGTAGTTTTATTTACATGTCTACCTCTTACTGGATCTACATCCACCACACAATTATCACCAGCTGTTTCTGCAGCTCTCTGTGCATCAAAACTGAGCATTAAGTTATTTCTCTGTAATAACTCTTCACTACCTGACAGTCCAATTTAGGCTTTGTTTATACCATAATTTATCAAAGCTGGAAGATTCTTAAAGCTCTTGAAGAATTGCTTGGGGTTTATGTAGTTTCATGGCACAGACCATGAGACACATCTTCCATTTTGTAGAGATTGGACTTTTTGCTAATGTGCAGAGAAAGCTGAGAATAAATTATGTCCAGGAGCTGGCTCACTCAAAGCTATATCACACTCAGGCTTCTGGAAAAAAAAAAAAAAAAAGTTATTTCACTTGGTTTGTCCATCCTATAATCTAGGTGGGTCATTATGAGATGAAATGAAATGTGACAAATTTATTGGCAACTTTACTGCTTTCTAGAAACTGGACTGAGACCACCAACTCATTTACAGAAGACCTCTAGAGAGCTATCAAAAGAAAATGAGTTTTGGTCATTGTTGACCTGGGGCTAAGTTCTACTCGTGTGCTATAGCTCAACTGAAAAATTCCCTGTCCCATTTCCAACCATCCAGTGTAAATAATTGTTGATATGTGTTCTTTTTCCTCCCTGCTCTAAGCTGAAAAAGTAGCCACAGTCATATATCTGAGTATTGTCACAGGAAGGCTATAGCTTACTTTTATGTATTTCTTTTTTAAGTAAGTCCAATATTCCAAAAGTAATCAGACAAATGAGACTCTTAAATGGCTGATGATTGGATGAAAGCTTCACTGATTAAAGACCAAAACTGACAGAGTATCAATCACTGCTGGTTTTGATTAAGTACCTCACTAATCTCTGTCACAGTATAATGACTATCCTGGCAAACACAGCCTGATTGCTGCAGGCAAATCATTTACATTAATCAAATAAAGTAAGAAAGATAGTGATGTACTTCACTGTTCAAAAGAAGATGCTGAATGTCTCTTGCTGAAAAGCTAAATGGGCAACAAACCTTTAGAAACAAAACCCTGACTGAGCTTGACTGAATGCTCCCTATTTTGAAAGCTGCTATTAAGAGCATCAGCTTTTGCTGTCACTGACCCATATCCAGATTTTTCAGCTTGCCATAAGTAGTTCACCAACAAGTCAAATATAGAAGGTATTGAATTCCAAATGTAAGTAGCAATTAAACTTTAGTAACTACAAATTAACAGGTATTAGACTTAAAAATAAGTAAATAAAAAAATTCACTCTTCTGACTAGATCAAAACAGTAGGAACACTGTATCCAAGATATCTTTATTACTGAATAGTTTTGGGAGATATGCTTGCCATCTGGGGACAGAAAACTAACAACTTCACTCTACCAAACCTATTATATTTCAGTGAAGTCTCTCAATTTCTGTGGTAGCATCTGTCTATCACTTCCAGGTCTGGGAAAAAACGCTGAAGCACTGCTGGGACTTCTAAACACAAGCTTCTCTGCAGCAAAAATCTGTTGAAGCTTTGATATGAGAAGGAAACGTGCTTAGAAATAATTTACACCTAAGTCCCTGTGAGATTTCCAAAGCAGTCTTTTTTTCTGTTTGTTGGTCAATCTGATAGCTGTTTTCAGGGCTGCGTCTTGGAGCGGAGCAGGAAAAGCAGCTGAGTATAATAGCTAGAGAGGCTGACTGACTTACATTTGTCCCTCATCAAACCCAAGACACTGCTGTAGAACATTCAGTCTTCTACGATGTGAGATCAGTCCTGATTTATAGTAAGGTCTTGAATCCCTATCTTCTATATGGCAGACTGCCCAGCCCAGCAGGCTTTTGGGTGCACTGGGAGTGAGGGCATTCTTTTGAGGCTTTTCCATCTGATGGAAATAACTGAACTATGCAGTGAATGCAGAGTTGAAGAGATGCTTTTTAGCTTATTGGTAATGAGACTGATGTTTAAGAAGCTTAACTGAGTTAATTTAGTACACAGTGAAATGAACTGAAGTCTTCCATTTCTTAAGTAAGGCACCCTAAAAATTGGACTGTCCATCTTCAGGGCATAAGAGAGATAAGCTGTGGTGGCTAACTCTGAAAGGACAGAGAAATAAATGGGATGTGAGCACATAATTCATTGTGCTGTAGTGCCATTGGAGTCAGTGATGTTACCTAGGAATGAATTTAGCCCAGTGCTGATAAAACTATCAATAGAGGTGGGACAACAACATTTTTCTTCTTGGCCGTGACTGACTGAAATCTTTCTCCTGTCATATAACCAGTAATTGTAAGAAGCTATGTACACCAGTGGTGCAATAGAAATAAAAAATAACCTCTGTATGTAGGATATATGGTCAAAGACTCAGAAAACACAGCAACTTATTTGATATAGCAATACATTTCTAGTCTTTAAATTAACAATATAAGAAAAGTGAACTCCATTTATCATGTAACTTACTACCTCATGTATAATACGTATCAGGCCTTTGTATTACTCATTAGACATTATAAACAAAGCAAAGCTGCTTTGTCAATGGTAATAAACTAAGGCAAAAAACAACTTCAGAGAAACTTAAATCTTAAATACAATACCTTGGTTTTCATCATTTCTGAAGCTTAGCTGAATGAAATTGAGCGCCCAATATTCGAGCATTGCTGCTGTGCCTGTTAAACATATATTCATGTCAATGGATGGGCAATGTCTAATTATTCTGTGCAAATCAATATTCTATTTCCGTGCTCTATTATGGTAAATGAGTATAGCTTTGTGTTTTCAAAAATTTCAAAATTGTTTCTAAAGGCAGAGAAATGTTGCAAAACAGGAAGCCAGAAAGGAAGCAGCCAAGCAGGCATTCTTCTGTTCCTTTCACAGAAAAAAAGGACAAGTCTCCCCACTCCATCAGTGCTGATACCGTAATATAAATAAACTTCATAGCAGTTTGATTTTATAAAAGCTACTTTTTCAATGAAATTGGAGGAGACCAATTAGTGAAAATGAATGTTCAGAAAGTAGGTATGAAATGTTCACAACTGTCCTTTTGGAGTATTTTGGTAGGTAATTATTTCTTACCTTATATTGCCCTTCTTGATATATATGGTTCCTGTGAAGTAATGTGATAGGAAGACCTGAAAATTAATAAATGTAGCCTAGAGGCTGTGCAACACATAGTACATTTTTGTTCTTGAAAAAAAGTTTACCCAGCCAGCCCTAGCAGGTGGAACAGATGGCAGGAGATAAGTCTGTGCAGTCACCAGAGAATGATGAGGACCCAGTGGTATGATAGCCAAGTCTCAGTAGTCACTGTTCATTTTGTTCAATTTCTGTTTTGTGTTTCTCGGTGTGCCAAGGAAGTAGAATGTTGTTGATGCTATTTTTTCTGCACTTGTCAAAATAATATGCCACAGGAGCAAGGAAATATCAGTGATTATGTAGTCATGACTTGGCATATTGCTATACAACAAACTCTAACAGGAGCAGAGAGTGCAGCTGACATCCATTTTTCTGACAGCCTCTCTATTTTCATGGAAAAGGATTCCATAAAAATAGGGAAAATATATTAAAAGAATGTTGATGTCAGAACTGAGATTTTAATGTCATTTCTGTTACTAGAGCTTGCTGAAAGACCGAAAGAAAAGCCATTGGGTATGTTGAGAGACAAAAGAAAAGCAGCACCAAAACTCCCAAAAACAGACAGAAATGACTCAGTCCCCTAAAGCCAAAATAAGTGGATACTAGTCACTTAAGTACATGATGCCATTTAGGAGGAAGTTTTTCACACAGAGGGTAGTGAGACACTGGAACAGGTCATTCAAGGCCAGGCTGGATGTGGCCTTGTAATTAAGTGGCAGTGTGATTAAGTCACTGTTCTCCTGTACCTCATGTCTCTCCTTTCTGCCTCCCTGCTTAGGACCTCTACTTTGTACTGGCTCAGTTTTTTGTCATCTTGTATCAGGTTAAAGCAGTCTGAGTTTCATTTTTACAGACCTTAATAATTGTAGCAAAAATGTTTGTAATTATGAATGCAGAATAAAGAATTCTTAGATGTGTATTAGCAGCTAAAGAAATGAAATGCTTCGGGGATTTCTAAACAGAGACAAAAATTCAATTAAAATACTAAAGCTTACAAACTTTGGGGTTCTAGAAATGCACATATATTGCTGTGCTTGGCTGTGCAAATGGGTGTATAACTTCAGCTTTCTTTTTCCTGGTGTGGTAGCCTTCTTAGTGAAGACAGAAAAAGTGGATCTAGATGTTGAGGTTCTGAGAATTTGATTATTTTGTTTTGGTCACTTGAAATTTCAGGACATGATAATGAAGTTCACGGGCAGATCCAGCTGTGAGGATCTGAAATCGCTCTGGATGTGCAGGGCTTATTCATTTTGGCCTGGGTTTTTGTTCCTTCTTCTGGACTGATGGAAGTTATTGTAATGCATCCTAGTTGCAGTGCTAAATTTTTTTGAGGAGATAGTTCTGGAAATTTCTCTCTTAATTTATTTGCATAAATAAACTTAGGTGTACGTTAGGTATATGTTAAGTGTCTGTGGTGATGATCAGACTTGACATTTTTGTAAATTTCAAAGATAGACTTCAATGACTAGATTAAGTCTCTACTAATTAGTAGAGTTATTATATGTATTCCTCAACAATTAGCAGATGCATGTTGTGCCAATGTCAAAAACTGGACAGAAGCCAGTCCAGGGCTCATTATCTCACCAGAAATCCACGGTCGCTGATCAGCATTTGATAAAAATTAGACAGTTCCCCACTGGCACTTGGCTATTAAATTCCATTTATACTGTTGTCTCATATATACTGTAAATTCTCTTTTATTAGAAAACTGCACAAAATCCTTTGAAAATAGAAGTTGCATTTGAGGATGACTGAACAAAGTGGAATCTAATTAAGCCAGAAGACCCCAAACCACCAACATTTCTCACAGTGTAATAATGCCAAAGCAATGCTTTTGAAGATTTTCTGCCATAGTATTGCAAATAAATGTGTGGCATTAAATTAAAAGGGCTTAGCAAGCTGGGATGCATGATAGTTCTGGTCTAAAGGGCAAAGATTTACAGATGCCCATGAAGAGAGCTGAGATTTTAAGAAGTTTAATTGCATTTGTGGTGCAGTGCTACGTTTGGAACAACCGTTTCACTCTACAGCTGTTCTGGAAGGAAATTTTTTTTCTAGCAGAAGAGGCTGCTAACTAGATTTCTCACAGAGACACTGGAGGGACCACAGTCCCTTTACGTTGGGCCTATAAGGTTATTTATTGTGAATGTATTGTATGTAGGCTGATAAGAACACCTGCTACTTCTTTTCTAGTTATAGCACAAGCAAGAGAAGTATGAACATTTTATCTTGTTTTTCATGCACATAAGAATAAGCTTGCAGAAAGATCTGTTAAAAACAGAAGTTGTTTATGTGCAAAGAGTGATTAGACGGGGGACAACCAAACTGTGCCACTGTATCATTCTGTGAGTGTTTAAATGTAGCCATAGTTTTCTCTAGAAAATATTGGAAATAATTTTTGAAGATCACGCGTGAAGAAACGTATTTCTTTGGTGTTTAAAACAGTGGTAATGTGGAATGTTACTGACTCTTATTTGGATTTATAATTGTACAAACAGTGTTGATATCTTTCAATCTTTTGCAGAACAAATAGATTTTGGCTAATGCTAATAATCTTTAATTTATTATCTTCTAGTGCTTTATTATTCTCTTGTCTTCTTACCCTCCAATTCATCCTTGGGTCTCTTTTCCATAGTCTGACCCTCAGGAGACAGAGAACTGTTGAACAAATATCTCTCAGTACAAACTAATTTGAGTGCAGATGAACATTTGGCAGCCATGCCACTGACAATTAATTTTAATTTCACTGGGGGAAATATTTGTTTGTTCTTCATGAAGTCATTTGTTAATATGCTGATAAATCTTTCTGTTTGCACTTGCTGTGTGATGTGTGTAATGGCAGATCTGTCCTGGGAAATTATAGACATCCGCTGCAGGCTGTAGAAAATGGATAGCTTGCTAAGTGTAAACATTACTAACTACACCCCACACCCAGGTGCTGCATTCCTCTTCTCTTTCCTGTGTTGACCTATACCATTGATCTTCTTCCTTCTTAACAGCAACCTTGAAACAACAGTCCCTGTGCTTGCATCCATCTTCAGGAAAGGTGTTCAGTACTGCTCAATGGAAAAAGTAAGTTGGGTATAGTTTGTACCCAAGCTGTACCTTAAGGATAAAAGGGCATTGCGGGGTATTGAGGGACAGGCTTTTTTTTTTTTTTTTTTTTTTTCCCCCTTCTTCTTAGTTTTAATTAGATATAAAATTCACATTTAAATAACTTTATTTAGAAATTTAATTTCCTGCAATAATTTAGCCTTTCACGTAAATGCACTATAACTGTTCTATCATTCGGACATTTAGAAGGATATGGGGTCTGTTAATTTAGAAGGTAAGTGTGCAGTTGCAATATGCGAGAAGTGATAATTAGCATTTAACCATGTTTATGCAATTAGATGAACCACTAAAGATCTTACATGCATTTGAGTTACTGTGACTTAATGAGTTACCGCATACCGATTGAATAATAGTAAAATTGCATGTGTTCTTTTAGCCTGTTCCAAATGCCTACTCAAGAATTAAGCATCTTTTACCAAGCCTTACTCTGATTTACATCACAATTGCAATTTGCTAAGAGTATGTATTTGAAAACTCAGTGTAGAATTACTTGATGCATAATGAATACTTAAATCACGGAAAATTAATCCTAAAATGGCACAATTCTGTCTTGTGTAGTGTGTTGGATACAACCTGTCCATTTTTTAGCTGTGCAGCAGCTCTTCATAGTGAAATGAAGGAGTTTTTAGTATTATTTGCTGGTCTTGACAGCAGCCACGTTCATAAACCATGAGTATATTTCTTAAGCTGGAATAAAAGAGTGTGGAACAAGTCAGGCTGGGGAAAGGAACCACACAGGGAAAGCTGAGGGTGATCAGATCTTATGGTAAGGAGAACAAAGGGACATCTGCACAATGGAGTGCAGACGCCCAAATTGCCACCAGGGAGCTGCTACACTTGCTATGAGAAGTCCTGCTCAGCAGTCTTTCTAAACAAGGCTGCTTAGCCTGCTTGGAGAGCTACGCTAATACGATTATGTGACTTCTGCTGTGCAGGATTTAGAGCTCAAAGGTACCTAAAATCTTTACACAGGATTAAATCAAACAGCATAGAAATACCGTTAAGGAATTGCTTGGCTGTATCTAAGGACATGAAAAGCAGGTCAGTGTCCTTGAGAGCTTAGGAGAGCTCAGAGCAGGGCAATGAAACAGCAGCAGAGGATTGTACGCAGTGTAGGCATTCTGCTGTTTGGAACACATCCACTGAAATAAATGTGAATTTTGACATTGAATTTGATAGCAAACATTACCAAACAAAGGCTCCCTTTCTCTATACGTTATGTTATAAACTATTATTTTTGTTACTGGAACATGTAACAGCTTACTTGCTTTCAGAGTCTTCAGTGCTGTCTTTTTTTGTAGGTTTCCTCCCACTTGGACTTGGGCTTTCTGTGCCAAAGTACCTTCTGTCTTTTCATTTATCAACTTGTGCCGTTTCACAAAAATGATTAATTGTTCTGTGCTATACAAAAACCATAATCTGTAATGATAGTGTCAGAAATCAGAGTGGCAGTCTAGGAAAAGTAGGCCACACTGAAGGAATTTCTCTATTTATTGTTTACAGTGAAATATGTGGTGGGACATAGAAGTGGATCATCATGTCCTTGTGCATAATAATTGATAATTGACATATATAATGATCAACTGCCAGGCCTGGAAATAAGCCCGTGACTTCTACATAATCAGACAAAGGCTGTGATATCAGTCTTTTTATATGCTGCTGAGAGTTTGTTTCTCCTTCTGTAGGGACAGGGACCACTCAGTTTCAAGGGAATCTTTGAAAATCAGAAGTGACTTCTATCACTAGGAACAGCAGAATTGTGCTGAATAGCAGAATTTCCTGCCATTCTGTGCAGAAATAATGTTCTCCATGAGTAATGACCAGTATTCTGGTAAAGACAAGTAATTACTTGTATTCTGTGCAAATGCAATAATTGTGTCCCTGTTTGAGATTTCCTCTCCGCTCATGTCTAGCTAACAGATTAACACAGGATGTAATAGGATTAATTCTCCTTTCCAATAAGCACGAATCACTTGTGTTGCTATGTATGTAGGTCACCCTGAAAGTAATGCCTCCTTTTTATTTCCATGAAAAATTCAACAAGTACAAAGGGCACAATAGCACTATTTGATAAAGCAAATTCTCAACTATAAAACACATTTTCAGCACAGTCACCACCATTAGCTATGCAATGAACAAGAGCCTGAATGCCGTACTCGTAAAAATCTGCATCAGCAGAGGTGACCCACTGACACCTGCACCACCCACCACCTGCTTGGTCACTGGTCTCCATAAATGTCCAGCAAGAACAGATGAATGTCAGTGGGTGCAACTTCTTCCACGAGGAGGAATTACATGACACATCTTTGCTTCATGTGCAGTTCCATGTCAGACTGCCCCTCTGCTGCCATCTGTTGCACAGCAACAAAATGTAATGGAATATTGGTGGGAAGGTTCAACTCCTATTGCTGAATGACCAACATCTGCCTCTGGGGTCATGGACCCGAATAAAGAAATAGGAGGCACTACTTTCAAAGCAACTTTTGTATATAGCTTTTTTTTAACATTAATGTGATCATTGATGATTGGATTGGATCATCATGGATCAACCCAAATTTAACACAGAACAGTAACTGCAAAGGTGAAAAAATTTGCAAAATCTTGATTAGGTCCATACTCTGACAAACACATAGAATATGGTAAATGGGCATAAACACGTGGTTATTGACTTTGTGAGTGTGTAAGCATTCAGGCTATTCAGTACATCTTGTTTCATGTGCCCAGATGCATTGTGGTGTTGTGCTTATGGTCAAGATTGAGCATCTGAAGACAATAGACTGACACATGAAGGCTTTATTGATCTTTTACAGAAGGTAGGCTTTTCTTTTGCCCAGAAAAAAAATCCACACACAGGCATTTTAAGTATGATCATATAATGATCATCTTAAGTATGATCATATATCAAACCTGTGATGGATGCCATTTGTTTTCTGCAAATAGTTTCTGTGACAGATGTGATAAGATGCAGCCCTGTACTATCTCTGAGCTTCTTGTCTTCCTTTATAGTAATTCATTCTGCTCCCAGTTCTGCTCACAGACTTGGATGCTAATTTTTTTCTATTAAAATAAGGAGGATTGCTAATCACAATAATGAACATATAGATACGTATGTCTTGACAGGATATTGATTCACATATGCACAGGATGAAGCAAATGTAAGTCCAGGCCTTCCACATGTTAATTCTGCTTTGTGTTTGTGAAGGTTAACAAACACTGGCTTCTGCTCCCACTTCTGAGACTTGCAAGCAATTAAAATAGTGGCAGACATCACTTCACTACATAGGTAATGAGATCAAATCCAGTCATAAGTCATTTGAGACTACACTGATGGATATGGCTAATCACGTGTAAACTGCTGCTTCACGAATTTATGAAGCAGTTGTGCAATACCTACAGGGCAGACATATCCCATTCATTGATTCTTGTAGAAGGTCTCTAATCAGTTACAAAGCCTCAGCATCTCTTCTATCCAGAAATTAAAATTAGAATCCTCCAGAATTAGATGGCACAGTGTTTTAAAATCTGCACTCTACCTAGAATTAAGAGTAGTGCTCTTAGCTGGTGTGCTGACAGGATATAATCATGAATTATGTTTTCTAACTTAGCAGTTCTAATATTTACATTTTGGAGTGATCTTGAAACTGGAAGGGTTGCTTTGTTTTTTTTTTTTCCTATGGAGGTTTTTCTTCGTTTGTTTGTTGTTTTTTTCTTTAAATCTTGACAGATTTTAGAGACTCTCTGCAGGTAATGTAGTCCCTTTCTCTGCTCCCAGATGTTCCCAAAGATAGCACTAATGAACATAATTTATTGTATTTCTAGAAAAATATCCTTCCTTGTTTAAGTCATAATCTGTTCAGACACTGCCTTGCTCACAGCTTGGGAGATGCTGATCACGTTTGCATTGCACCATTACAATGTCATCAAAAGAGACAGCAAATATTGCAGATCAATGCTGCCAAAATTGAAGTAATTACTTTCTGAAAGTGACAGGCATGTTATTAAGTCCATATGGCATTATACATTGTTGGTGCAATAACTAATCGGAAACAGCAGCATTTCTAAGGCATGAGTGTTTGGCAACATGTACTTGACTAACAGTCTTAGTATTATAAATATATAATCACTTCTTGCCAGGAAACCAAGGAAACCTCTTCTTAGGGAGGAAATCACATCTTTCTAGCAACAGGAAGTATTTGCAATCTTGAGGTAAAAGCGATGCTTGCCATCTCTTTTCTTGTCAGTTAGGACTAAGAGGGGCCATCATAATCCAGAAAAGTAAGCTAAATTATTATAAGATTTTTTGTTGTTGCTTCTGAGTGTGCGCAGCGTATACGATGTAAAATTATCCTGTGTTAAACATGAGCTTCAGGGAAACTGCTGAGAGCTCCACTGCCCTGTGCTGGTGAGCTAGGAGGACAGAGCAAGTTGCATGTAGAATCGAAAGTGTTGGAACAGTCTTTCTGACCTGGCTCTTAGAACCTCTAGAATTAGTAAAAATAATGGCAGTGATCATGACTTGTTTCAGATGGGTCTTTTACTGCTCTGCATAGAGTGCTGCTTCGGAGAGAATTTTCTTAGTGCTATATATATCGTATCGTATCGTAGTGATATAAATGCAGTGGGACTGCAATTCCCCCAGTCACTGCAGTAAGCCTGACCTCATAGTGACAAACAAACCAGGCACAGAAAGGGAAAGCTGAGTTAGCTGCAAGAGGGCAGACTAGCCTCAAATGTGGGTGCACATCCTGCTATTCCGTAAGACATTTCTTGAAACAAAATTCCTTATGTCTCTCTGTACTGTTATGATTGAAACAGCAGAAAGATGTCCTCCCTTCCACCCCCACCCCCCTCTGCTTTATATCTGATGTCCATCAAGGAAAAGTATCTTCTGCTTCCCAATCTAGGTGGCTGAGTGAGAAAGAATGTGTGTCCATACCAGGTTGGCTACCTGATCTGGCAGTCTTTGACTTGTAAAATAGAGCTAATGGTTTAGCCTGAGAGCTATAAGGATCAGTTAACTATTCTTTGTATGGAAGAGCTAATATGAGCTAGATGTTTTATATTCATGGTATCTCCGAACTCACTTATCCTCTTCAGCTGTATAAATTTGTTAGACTTGTGAAAAGAAGAAAATATTTCTAGTAATATTCTTTACTTGAAGAGTATTACTTGAAGTAATATTCAATACTTCAAATTGCTAAGTGGTCTAGCTATTCTTTCTCAGGGTTCTGGGGGTATTTTATCACCCCCTCAAAGACAGCATAGAGAAAACCCTCTGATGCTTTGTTTGGAAGTAACTCTGTTTCAGCTGTAGTGTGTCTAATCATGCTCTTGATACGTATTCTTCTCAGCATCCTTTCAACTCGTGTAGGCACTTAAAATGCCTACTGTTCTAATACTTCATAAAAACAGGAAAATGGAGACAAAACATATTTCCTATATTAAAAAAAATACAGAAGGACAAATTAATACATGCTATTGCATAATTTGACTGTAATTAGATCAGAAATTTAAACATGGTACATAGTGTGCTCAGAAAGTAACATTAATGAGAGCAAACGGTTTCCTTTCTTATTGAAGCTGCCTGCAAAGGATTATAACTGTACTCATCTTTGCATATTCTGAGCAACAAATTTTTCCTTTATCTGGATTGGCATATCGCAGCAACATCCCCCTTGAATCCAACATTGTGATGTGTTGCTCTGAACTGGAAGAGTGAATAGCAGTTCCTCTGTTCTTGGTAGCTCAGAATGGGGATGGAAAGCTGTTATAAGTCTGCTGTGCTAGGACTTTTAGTCCAATGTGTAATGAGTAACACTGCTGTTCCACTTGAGCAGGCTGTCGAGTTAAATATGTTTCTGGAATGATGCTTCTGGCATAGCCTGCGTAATGCATATGCATTACGTGTATTCAAGTAAAATAAAAATGAAATAAAATGTGCAGTGAGTGTGTGAGCTGGAAAACCTTATGCCATTTTTATGATCAAAGTTGATGAGCTTGGGTGTAAAGCTGTATTTCCCTAGAGCAGGAGGAGAGGCCTCTGGTGTTTAAAGCAGCACTAGTACAGCCAGGGTACCAGAGACATAAACCAGATAAAGTAAGACTACATCTCTATGCCCCTGGTAATAAAAAGCAGAGTGACAGATGGATTGTAATTGCTCCAGTCTAAGGACAAAGGGAGGACACATTATGGTCTTCCTGCTAATGCAGACCTGTCGGAGGAAATAAAGGACAAAGCATACCTTGTTAGCTGTATGACAAAGAGCCTGCCTGTGAGATCCAGAAACCATGCAGATGAAACAAAAATCTTTAGTATATGTGTGGGTTTTGGAGACATCTTTTCACAGGTATATTGAGGCTTGGCTCAGCTTCTAGCAGCCGATGACCAGAAACTAATACAGGTGCTCTTGTACAGCTGGGGTAGTGACCTCCCTGAAGTCCGAAAAAATTACAGGTGACTCTCTAAGAGTACACATTAGCTACGTATATGGAGGGTTGTACTGAGCACCTCCTGTTGGTGAAAAATGGGATGAATCTCCTATCTGATAGAAGATCCTAGATTTCTACTCCTCAGAGCTACTAACTGCACATCCACTCCCTCTTCCATTTAGACAGGTATGAAAAATGCTTGAATAAGGCAGGCCAGCTTCTGTTTACTTTTTAGCAAGTGAATACTTCGTGTGCTGCAGGGCACAAAGAGACAGGGAGGGAAACAGCAAACAAGATTGGGGGAGCAAGGACATCTGCTGCTTAAAGACAAATCAGGTGTAATTGGAGTAACCGAAATGTGGCCAGTTCAGGAAATAGGCTGTAATATTACATTACCTATATACAGAGCTTAAGGATAGGTGCTTCTAAATGAGAAAGGAGATGGAGAGATGAGAGTATAAATGAGGAAGGACATTATGCTGAAAACAGAGTAATGTTCACATGGATGGCAACTCAGAGACACCTTGAACTTGAGGCTAAATACTGAAATGGTAAAACGATTATTGTAGAAAACAATTACTGATCCCCCAGGGCTAGATGAGAAAACAGATCAAGAAATATTTATGCAGATGGGAGGATGTACTTGGGCTAGGACATTGATCATACGAAACTGCAATTACTCTGACACTGGCTGGAATGAGAATTACGGAAGGACTTAGGAGACTGAAGCTATGTTTATTGACAGATTTATTTTTTTATCCTGCACCTTGACAGCCAACAAGACTAGAGGCCATTTGGAAAAGTCTCAGCAGTTAAGTTGAGGGGTCACATTTGCTGATGCCCATGCTCAGGTTGAAATAACATTAGCTGAAAGTTAGGATAGAAGAAAATTGATGTTGAGTGCGAGCATGATTCTGATTTTCAGATGTGGGGAATTATGTGTTCTACTGTACAACAGGAGATGTTCATTTGGGGTAAATTGAAGTAGATATCAATTCATTGGATGACATATCCAGTAGCTTGCAAGTCATGGACTCTCATGAGGTTTAAACTTTTAAGAATATAGAATTGCTGTAAATATAACTTCTGACTAGGATCAAGGAAGTGGACAGCAAGTGTCTGGCCAAAAATGCAAAGGTTTAGCTTTTGTAAGTGAAAAAGGAGAATTATTTTTGCTAATTGTGGAATAGATAACAAAATATTGAAAAATGACAAGTTTGGAGCACAATTTAGAGTTTGTTGTGATTAGACAAATGAAGAAAATTGTATTTTTAAAGGAAAAATGTGAATATGTAGTAAAGGTAGTTTAGGTAAGATGTTTTGAAGCAATTCTTTCAAGTCATTAAATATTGAGGTTAAATAACCAGGATTTACTGTTGCTGTGACACACCTTACTGCAGTTACAGTAATTGTATCCAACAAAAGCACCACTTCCCAAGTTATTGTCAGTAGTGTCATAGATAACTGATGAATATGCAGATTGGCTTGCAATAAAACAGCAGTGGGCAATGGCTTTTTGAAGCTGCTCATTTTGCCTGCTATTCCTATTATTTCTGACATGCTCACGTTGTGCTGTGGCACCCATCTTCTTAAATTTCATTCCAGGTATGCACAGGTTCAGGATTAAGCAGGCTTCTCAAGATCTTAGTGAATGATTCAGAACTTAGCTTTTCTCAAAGACAGCTTTCAGAATAAATCAGGCTGCAGTACAAGGATCTCACATTTTCTGTGAGCATCCACACAAGGATGTGCAGAACCAGCATGTGCTTAATTTGCATGGTACTTAAAAAGGACAACCTTGTATGCTCCAGGTTGATGATTGCCAATCTGAACAACAAAGTGACCTCCAGAGTTCAGTATGTACTGCTCATTAGACTGTGATACATTTACATGACTTTTTTCCCAAACATTTTGCTCAGGGTTTTCTGCCACAAAATTCTGAATATCAGCTTTCAAAAATGCTGATACCACAAAGTCTTTGAAGAGTCTGCCCCAAACAGGAGGCTGTGGCTGTCACAAAGAGCTCACATAATGTCAGTCTGAAAAAAGACACCAGGAGGTGTTGTTCTGTCTGGGGTGGTGTTGGTAGAAGCAGTTAAAACTGAAAAGCAGGGATAAGTACTCATTCTATGAGAATGAAATGCCAGCAGAATCAAATTGCAATCTTTGCACTTACCTAGAGAAATTAAAAAAGCAAAGATGCAAAGTCCTATTCTAACAGACCTTACTTACACACTCTGTCCTGCAGAACTCTTTGCTACAAGACATAATTTAGAGAAGGACCTTTGCCTTTTCTTCCACTGGCACACTGGTGTGATGTATATTTGTAATGATGTAATGAATATATGATGCAAAAAATATCTCTCATGGAGCTTCTGTGATCTGTTTGCCAGGAATGTTCCATGTCACTTTTGAAATGCAAACTCTTCCAACTGGACAAAGGGGGAATGTTATATCCCCCACTCATTCTGCCTGGTTCTCCGTTGGATATATCAGCATATATCTTGGATTGGGATTACTGGGGCATCATTAATTATACCTCACATGGATCTGTCAAGGTAATTTAATAAATTTATAACACATTTCCAGAACAAATATGATTTGAGGATGTGATTATCATTAATACATTTTAATAGCCATAAGAAATTCTCTACATCTTTCAACAGTCCTGCCTGGATATTGCCTCTGCTTGAACAAAATGAGGGAAACAAACCGACTTTCAAAAAGATTTTGTGCGTGTGTGCGTATGCATTCTGAAAGCCAGAGAACGAGGGTTCCAAACCTAAGCACAGAAATTTTGATGTTGTTTCAAACAAAGTTCAGGATTGATGTGGACAGGGTGACAGGTTGGCAGACACCAATGTGAAAGGGACTCGGGGAACACACCCTGTAAAAAATATACGATCGCAATCATTGATGTGATCCATCTGAAAGATTGCAGTGGGGGAAAAGGGATGCAAAGGGGCAGTAGCAAAGCAGAGTGCTGCTAAGGTACATGTTTGCGGGCACAACACTGCACTCTCACATACTGTGCGTTTTATGGTGGAGGTGCCTGGGGGAAAGGTGATTCCTTCGGCATATCTATCCAAGCACGTTTCCACAAATGACATTAACATACAGCTGCTGAATGGCAGCGAGAAGCGTGCGTTGTTCTGTTTGCAATATGCAGATGTGATTAGCTCTAAAAATAATACCTAGCTGAAAGATCAGGGAGCTGTGTGGTTTTTTTTCAGTTATTTATCTTTCTTTTAGAAATGAAAGAGTGTAAATAACAAGAGAAACAAGCAAAGAGAGCTATATTCCTTGCATTATCTGCAATACAATATCATTTACTTAGCACTCGCAGTCTGTTTTGTGACTTTCTTCCCCTTCCCCTACACACCTCGTCTGCCTTTCTGAGCGCTGAGTCCGGCTTTCTTCCCTCTGCACAGTGAATTACCGCCATCTCCTGGCCAAGGGGCGGCTGAGTAACAGAACGCGTCCCCCGCGGTGCCGCTGGCAGCTGGGATGCTCGCGGGGGATCTGCCTGGGTTCGGTGCAGGCCGTCGGGGTACGATCATACATCTCATTCATCTGACTGCTCGAGGAACGGAGGGATGCCGAACTCTTCGTAGGTCCGATGGATCCAGACTAAGCTGAGATCGACGCGTGGTTCTGTTGTTGGCTGAATGTGTGAGCGGGGACCGAGCAATGGTATGTTCTGTAAAAGGACGACAGTTTAAGCATTCTGTTATTAGGCTGTTACAGATCAGCAATTTGTATCATCCCCTTATGTAAAATCTCTAATTCCACATCTACATGCAAGAATTTTTTTCCCAAAAGTTGATGCTTCTTCTCAAGAACAAGAGCAATGTTAATCTTACTTATATTTATTCATTATCTCCATTTATATTTATAATGAAGTACCATAGTCTTTTCATCTTCCTCATGTAATCTATGGGAATTTCAGGATAAAGGGCTTTGTGTTTAATGCTTTTCATGTTCTTGCTTCTTAAAAAGCACAGGGTAATTTATGGGCATTCTTTCACATGCTCAGCAGGCCTCTGCTCATCCCATTAACTATTTCTAGTAAATAAATGATCTTGGTGCATTTTGTTATGCCCTGAAGATGAACATGTTTATATCATGTGTATTAGCCAAATGTTCCATAATGCAGGAAAAAACAAATGCAGCAGAACAGATGATTTTAAAGAGCCTATCATCAGGAAATTCATTTAGAAGAAATCAGACCTGACCCTGCTAAGATTTTTTTTACTATTACTAACTTGAATAGCTGAGCCAGATGAATGCAGATTAAGGTTTTGATCTGTCTTTGATAAAAAGCCTGACAACAGCAAAGTAGGAATGGGAGCAGACTTAATTGTGGCTTTCACCCACATTCAGCAGACCAGCAGGGCACTCATTTCAGAGACTCATAAGATTATTCTTTTCCCCCTGTGAAATCCTCTTGCTGCTTTCTGGTTCACTGGCAGCATCTAAAGATTTGTTCTGATCTGATGTGGTGCGACTAACAAAAGAACACTCTCTGGAGCTCATCAATTATAGAGTTTGCAAAAGATTTCACTTCTAACCTAGTAATTGATCTTTAAACTCACTTCAAAACAACACTTGTCAATCTTGCTGAGCTGGAAGTCAGTGAAAGAAGATTATACTTGTTTTCTGTTCTGTTCTATAGCACCCTGCTTTTCTCTTGTTCAAAGGTTGAAACCAGTGAAGACAGGGATGATTTTCATCCTGATGGTTTTCATCCTTAAAGCTTACTGTCAAGGCTATACTTTACTAAATCTCTAAACGTTATGGAGCTCCACAATGTCCTTTCTATGGAAAGAGAAGTCGTGGTTGCTATAACCTTTCCACAGGGTCCTTCACTCAGCTGAACATCCCTTTCCCTCATCTCCCCTCCTCTTCTCTCCTCTCCTCCCTTCTCTCTCTTCAGCATTCCCCTCTCCTCTCCCACATGTAAAACTGAAGGCTGTGATCTCTGTACAGGTGACAAATACCACCAGACAGTTTTCTCTCTGCCTTAGGTGGAGGCATCTCTGTCCACAAGCAGAGCTGATAGCATAGGTTAGCTTTGTGCTCACTGTATATATTGTCACAACTTCAACCAAGTTCACCAAACAGCACTCAGTGATGGGATAAGTGGGGAGGCCGCAAGCTTTACATTGGAGCAGATGAGAAATGCTTTCATGAACTGTTGGTTCAGACATGGAGCCCTGAGCTGCAGCAGAGAGGCAATGGTGAGCCCCTGGCAAGGAAAATATCCTTAGCTGCCAGCAGCTTTCATCACAAGGTAGTGTCTATGGCTGCATCCATCAGCTGGCCCAGGAAACTCTTCTCTTTGGTACAACATCTGTGTCCAGATTCCAGAAAAGTCATTAGCAGATGTTACTGAAGTACCTCTGAGTGAGGTTGCCCAACACAGGGAAGCTAATACAATAGCTTGTTGCTGCTGGAAGGAGGACAGAGGACAGCCTGCTCCCCACTCAGTGCTGTTCTGTCACCTTGTACTGATGCACTGAACCTTGCTGAGAGCTGATTCAGCTTGCTAACTGAGCAGGAAACACATCAGTGAAAGGATAAATGGCTTTCTGCTGAGTTAGCACGTTGAATAAGCTCCCAGAAAAGTCCAATGAGTGCCAAAGCTGGCACAGAACGGGGCAGGAGCCATACAGCAGGGCCTCTTCTTTTGGCTGCAGCATCATCTCTCCATGTACACCATGTACCCTTGCTCTTCGTTAGGCAGCCAACACATCTGACCTTGTGTTTCAGCATACATCAACTACTTTGCCGAGCAGTATCTAGAATCAAATTAATGGATTTTCAGGGATCCAAATTAAGTGGGCAGAAATCTGTTGGTTTCTGTATAAATTTTGTTTAGGGGAACACTAAACAGAGCTAAGGATTTCAGTGGTTCAGGCTGTTGCAGGAAATGCCAACCTTCTCCCTCTCATGTGTATAGAGTGATGATGTTTTATGGTTCTGCAAAAGTTTTTATTGAAAATGTCTCCCATATAAGAGAAAAGATTGCAAGGAAAATATACATAAGAAAAAAATAGTTATTTTTCTGCCTGGCATATTTTCATCTTTGTTCTATGGCATCTCAAATTAAATCATACTGCAGTATTCACTGCAGAGCTGAAAAAGCTGTACACAGGGTGATCAGAATGCAGGGAACCAAATTCTCCTCTCCCCATGCTGAGTATACTTTCTCTGTTTTCAGTGGGGATATATTTTAGAAAGAATTAGCCTGAAGCTTTTTAAGTCCTCTGCTGGTGTATTCATTTGTTGATGGGATTAATTGTTGATTAAAGATCGATTCATCAGCATGATTTTACTTTTTATTTCAAGTAATCATTCTTCAGCTGAATTTGATAGGAAAAAAGGCATCTTCAGAGGGTGCTGTGAAGTTCTTATCTCCTATGTTTGTGGGTTTTTTTCAATTGGGAAACCAAAGGAAGTCTCAGTCTTCTATTTGACAGTCCCATGTTCTTCAATACTTTGTGGAAAAGGGGGGAAAAAAATCAAGTGATTAAAACATGATGTGCCCTTTTAGTCCTGCTCCTTCTGAGACTTTTAATGTTCTCATTTTTTTATTACAGGAGCTGATGAACTGTAAGTGATTGGGAAGAGAGAATAGATTGTGCACTTAGCCTTACCATCTAACTTAGTTAATCTTCCAAAAAGCAATTTGTTCTGACTGGTAACTGCAGTGAGTTTAATGGAACACAGAGTCAGAGGGAGAACCTCGAAACAAATGCTGTCTGTGTGAAGGCCAATCGATAACCAAATAGTTTGATGATCCCAAACCTTTGTCACTTTCATGTAATTGGAGTGTATGGAAAAGACATTACATTTCAGCACCTACTAGCATCAACCTCCTTTTCTGGTGATACCACTCAGTGCATTCAAGTCATCCTGTTGAAATAATGTGAAAGGAGTAGGAATAGAGGTCTTTTAAATCTGTTTTGAGGGATTTTGCAATTTTACACAGATTGCAGTTTGCTGTGTGTATTAGTTTGGGGACACACATGGAACCTCTCAGTATGTTTGAAGATTTTTATGAGCCAGTATGTCTAAAACTAATGAGGCTGAGCATGTTTGAAGCTAGTTGTGGGGAGTCTCTCCAGCAGTCCATCATCTCCAGATGAGCAATGGGGGGAAAAAATAATATTACTGGGGATATTATGCAATAAATCACATGAATGGCATAATGTGCAAAAAGATATGAATGTTGAAACTCATTTAATAATCACTCTTAATAGCGATCATTCAGTTGTATCGATCAGAAATAGCTTTCTAAAAACAATTTCCTGTCATTGCTGGCATGTTTGCTTCTTACTCATACTAATAGGTGGGAAAATTCATTTGGAGGAGGAGGCTTCATTTCCTTTGGCTTTCAAAGGTTAGAAACAATTTCACATCTGTTTGAGTGCCACTCAGCTGCAGTAAGAATGATGCTGGGAGCAGCAGTTTAAGGCAGTTACAGCTAACTCACCTGTTTTGCCATACAGTGCCTGTTGAAACTTCTTCAGCCCTTGCTACAGAGAAAAGCTGAGTTTTATATTTGCACTTGTTTTGGAAATTCATTATTATATATGTGTATATATAGCTGTATGGATTATTCTTTTGAATATAATAGATTACCTTCAATGTCTTACCAACAAGAACAGGCAATTTACCCCAGAGAAGCTAACAGAATTTACTTCTTTTCTTCTTTTCTCTCTTTAGGGATTCCAACTACCCCGGGCAGCACTGAAAACATAGGCTAGAACTCTTAATGCGTTCTCCTTTCAGCTTTATATATGGGCAGCATAATTGTAAAGAGACATTTAGTATTTCTTTGCTTAACTGCTTTTTTAGTTTTAATTCCTCACTCCCTGCCTTTTTGCAAAGTCTGATGATGCAAATTTCAGATTCACATCTAATACAGAATTCATTTGGCAGAACGCACTTGCCATTTTATGACTTTCCCTGAACATGAATCCAGAAGTATATTTTGAACTGCAATAAGAACTTATACAGTTTTAATTGCTAGCTGGTACTTGGCTATTCTGGGAGAAGAAAAGCCTGAGGGACTGTGTGCTGACCAGTGGGGACTTCTGAGCACTATGAGCGAGGCGGCTTGGCCAGCAGGGAAAGCCTCAGTCTGGGGAAGAGAGGAATCTTGCCCCCTCCTCTGCTGCCTTAACACAGTCATGTCATTTATTTCTCTATATTTAAACTCCCCACATAAGCATGCAGCCTCTGTTATTACTATGGATTGCTAACAGAGCTAGGCTGAAATTGTAACTTTAATTCTGCTGCTGCTTGGAAATTTGGGAATTTGCCTGGAACCTTTATCAAGAAGAAGCATACGTAACTGGTATTGTGGTTCATGGCTACTTGTTAACTCTTTCCACCTGCATACTTTCATGTCTGAAAAAAAGCCTGTTATTTCACTTGAAGCCAGCAGGATTTTCTCTTGCTGCTGCTATATACTGATATTTCCACGAGATTTCATATATTTTACAATTCTACAAGTATCCACAAATAAAAACTATCTACTAATGAGGAATGAAGCTAAACATACGTAGCTTTTTTTCATCACTCTGAGACCAGGTTTTGATAGTTGTGGCAGATTCTAAACAGTATTTCTGTTTTGTTTTTATGGGAAAGCAAACCAAACCAAAACAATGAACTAAAGGAAATATACCTATATCACTATATCACTTGATAGAGGGAGAAGCCTGGAGCTACCCAACAGGAAGCTTTCTGGAGGATGTATGGAGGGGCAGGGAGGAGGAGCAGGCAGTGCGATTTTAAAGGAAGGTTCAGTGGGCAGAGGAAGGCAAGGCTCCTATGAAAAGGATTTATTTTATGCAGTGTAAGAATGCTTGTTTGCGGATTCTCTAGATTCTCCAGGAACATTTGGAGGCCTAAACCACAAGGGTAATTCCTTTAGTATTTAAGACTTATGAGGACTAGTGTACCATGGAATTAATAAGGATTTCTGATGCTATTATCCCAACAACTCTGTTCTAGTTTCATTATGATTGCCTCTGAGCTCACAGCTGATGTTACTAGAGAATGGAGCAGAAATACTGGGAGATTTTCTACAGCTTGCATATCAAATTGAAAGCCTGCCCTCACACATCCCATATCTAATTTATTTTTTTTCATGTGACCAGTACTATACATTTACTGATGTTGAATTTTAATTCCCATTTAATCACATCTGCTGCTCATTCTTGTGAAATTTCAAGTCTTTTACCCCTATTCTTCCATTCAAATCATTGGTGAGCGAGTCCTGGCAGAACCCAGTGCAGATCCAAGAAGTGCATTGCTGGTAACCCTTATCCTATGCGAAAACTACCACTGGTTTCTCATCTTTCAGCTGATTTTAATGCAGTCATTTCAGTTAGAATTATATCTCATAGAGCTTGTTCTCATTTTCCATCTGTACAGTGGATAAACAGTACTTCCTGCTTTATAGGGACACTGGAGATATTCCAAGATTATTGCAAGTCAGTCTTAAAGTACAGTCAGAGGGGAACCAGATACACGGAGGGCATGAAGGCAGCCCAGAGGTGACAGCCACGCACACGAGGATCTGGGAGTCCCTTCCAGGTCCAGTAATACAGATAGATCCCCAGTGAAAGATGTTTATTCCACTGTGAGATTGAGCTGAGGCAATCACTGGCTGCTCAATGTGGAGGAATATGTTGGCACATAAGGATTGTTTGTTGTAAGGAGGTGTGAAAACCTCACAGATAATGAACAGTTGGGAAACTTCTGTTCTGAACTTTGTAATTATCTCCTCTTTATAAAAATAAGCTAACCACAGCCATGGTCTGGGCTGCATCTCAGAACCCTAGTGGAATTCTCTAATGGGAAATTTTAATAAATGTGGTCTATAAAGCACTTCTGGCTAATGATATTATACTGGCTCCTCTGATTTATCGCCATCTGTTAAATTCCTTTAAAAGGCAGTCAAATTGCCTTTTAAAAAGTTAGTTTGTTTTAAAAGGTAAAAATACTTTGGATACTTTCCTGATTTCTTCCTCGTACGCAAACAAGGTCTGTTAGGTAGCTGTGATTTGTGAAGTTCTGTATACACAGGAATTCAATCTTTCGGTCAGTGTTTGGTCCATACTGTTTAAAAAACTGAAAATTTTTACTTTAGCATACGAAAATCTGTTCTGGGGTTAGATGTGCTGTGTAGCATCCTGATTCCACTGAATATATGGAAACTACCTTTGATTTACACCAAATAGGTAATAGAAACAAGGCCCAAGGTTTGTTATTTCTTGCAGCAGGACACAGCAGTTGTTGTACTGGCTGTAAAGTTGCTTATTATTTCACAAAACTTTAATAAAAAAAAACCACTGAAAAATAAACCAGAGCTGAGTTCATGTGGAATCAGAGATAAATGAGGCATCCTTTCCAAATCACTTTCCACACAATGTATTCATATGATAGCTTCATTAACTTTGGTGCAATAATTTGCAGATAAGTTCCATCCCCCAAAAAAGCAAGTATTCAAGCACTGCTAATCTGAGTTAGGTTTTTGCACATTAAATTTGCAATAAAGCCATACTAATTATTTTGAATTATCTTGAGATGAAAATACGTCACTCATGTAGGTAATTATGTAAGTAATTTAAACCTGATTAAATAATAATGATTCCTTGCTCATCGCCTTCGAAGTGCTTATAACCAAATTTAATTTTAAGCAGGATCAAGAAAATAATCACTTGATTCAAACATTAATTACTAATTTTAATTCTAATTCATTAAAAATTGACTTTTTTTGTGCAGACTCTGCAGGGCATTAATTGACATCTTGCAAAATGAGTCATAATTTTGGCATGCAGAAGCATTTTTCAAACAGTGAATCGTGGCTACCAGGGACTGTGAAGGAGCTCCAAGGGAGCTTCCATTTAGAAAATGCAGCCTGCTCAGCAGCAGGGCAGCTCCTCTGCTTGTGACTGAAGGAGCTGCTGTAACACAGCTGTCTGCAGCACCCAGGGAGCTGCTAACTGCCTTTAATTACTAGCAGTAGGGGTGGGCTGCGCATGAACTGACCTAAAGTAAACAGCTTTGCGGAGACAAACTGCTACAGGATAGGAAACACTTAAAATCAGTTCAGAAGTGTAAGAATTGGGAATTTCATTGCTTTCTTTCCAGTCAATTGACTGGACTTTCCAGAAATTGACTTACAATCTTAGCAATTTGTTCAGGATTGAGTTTTGGTAGGTGCAGCTTTGTTTTTCTGGGTGGTGGAGTAGTTTGACTAGCTTGTCTAGGCAAACAATCCTCCTTTGTTATATACTGAGTACAATGCTCTTCAAAAAAAATTGAGTTTTGGACTGTGGCTCCCTTTGGGAAAGGGCTGCCTTTTGGTTGTAACTGTGAAACCCAGTGGCTAAGTGGTCGTATGTGATATATTACAAGAAGTCACATTAATATGGCAGTAATTTTTCTCACAATAGACTTTAAGCTCCAGTGGAATTATTATGATCATTATCTAATGTACGGCACATCCTAAGATTTCACTGTGTGTTCCTTTAGCAATTTCATCGCTCATTTGTGGTCTCTCAAATTGCATGCTTTGTAAGATTCAAATGGTCAGAACTGCTCCTAAGGGATTGCACCAACATTCTATCAATTCTACACCTAGGAATGTTTCTTGATGTTCCATCTACATTTTCACTCTTCCCAGTTTCACCCTTCTTGTTCTTCTCTTCCACAGACAACTCATTTTAATCAAAGAACTGGACGTAGCTTCTGCTATCAAAACTCAACAGAGCTACAGTTTTAACAAGGAGTCATTTCTTTTGTGAAGAAAAACCAACAAAAAGGTAATTTTTACTCTTTTTTGCTCCATACAGAAGGTATTATTTTGTACTGATCTTAGAATGCTGTCAGTCTTCACGAGACCTTGGGATAAGGACAACATAACTAAAAATACAACCTGAAACACACAGTACAGCAAACCTAATGTCCAAACATCATCTTTCTCTGCCTGAATTATTTTATTGAGTCTGTGTAGAGACCAGTGTATGAGCTAGGTTCCTAGAGTGTTATCCTCTGTTGAAGAAGCAGAAGTGTTGATGCATTGGTGAAATTGTCAGTGTAAAACAGAGCAATCTATGCAAGACAGATAGACCTTTATTTTAATAGAAAGCTATTTGTAAGATGAAAACAATTAAAACACTGAAGAGTACTCCCAGCCTTTTATGAGCACAGGGCAACAATAAAAACGTAGAAACACTGAAGATTAAGGCCTATATCATCTGTAGCAAAAATCTGTCCAGCATAATGTAGTCCAGGTAGAAACAGGGTGAAGAAGATAAGTATAATTGTCTTCTTCCCAGAATTTCTTCTTGCATATCTGTGCTTAAAGCAGATGGGCAGCTTCAGCCTGGCAGATTTAAAATCTAGTTCTCCTTGTAGAGGAAATTTGGAAGCAAATGGCCTCTGGGGTGTCCTAGTTCTGCTCTGGTTGGGCTGCAGCTGTCTCCCTGTTGGTGATCACAGCAGCTGGTGAGCTGAGAGCAGACAGCAAGCACGACACAGTTGGTTGGCAGGCCTTTAGCATTGCTCTTTGGCATTTTCAGCAGCAGCAACATGCCTCCTGATGAACCACTGTTACAGGTAGCTTTTTTTTCACATCACTTCAGTGCTAGCCATAGGTGCAGTTAGAACTGGTGCTACTATTAGAAGTCCTAATTCTGAAGCTTCTCTGTTGGTATTTGTTCACAGCTTATGAATCTAAGCTACTGAACATGCTGCTAAGACTTGTAAGGCAAAGAACTGGCAGAGTCACAGTCCCTGCCTCTCATGTTACTGTTCAGCAGGGACAGAGAAAAATGCAGACATCTTAATTGATTTCCAGTAAGCAAGCAGTTAATTCCTTCTCTGGTGACTAGCTGATTGCCCAGGTGACTAGGATTGAATGAGAAGGCAGGCTGTAGAGTAAGCTGGTCAAATTC
>JAOWBP010004554.1:6773211-6784808 GCA_028571105.1 Tragopan temminckii
TTTGATATCTGTCATTTTTCTCCAGCATAAAATACTGCTTGGACAGTAGCTCATTATTTATTGCTTCTATCTTTGGCATGTTGACATAGTTTGCTTCTCTTTGGTTTCTGTTCCAGTGTCATATATTTTTTTGCGAGTGCAGTGGAAATAAAACCACTCTTCAAACCAATGTTAAATACTAGAATCTTGTCCTTGCCTCATAACATTCAGGCTACTAGACTTTCAGAATGTAAGAAATTTGCTAATGCAAATAACAGAACAAAACAATTTTATTTTCCACCGCAAAGGATGTGCAGGATACAGTGGGTTTTGAATTTCTCATTTGACAATGTTTCTCTTTATTGCTATGGAGAGAGGGAACCCAAATGGTTGTATGTTGATCAGAAGCGACTTAACTCTTGTGTTATCCTCTTTTTTATTGGAAAGCTATTGGATCCTTTCAGACATGCATATTTAATTTCTTCAGTAAGACTTCCAGTGAATAGAATGTCTGCCTAAATGCAAGCCCCTGGATAGACTGAAAAATGACAAGAGTTCCCATGCTAGAGATAGCAGAGAGCATTAGCAATCTAAGTAAATCAGAGGCAGAAGGCATTTAGGAGTAAAATAGGTTGATTTGTGAAGTCTGTCTGGCTGTCCAGAATTTCCTCTTAGTATGCATTTAATGCCATACATATAACATGGAAATAATATGTTTTGTCATCAACTTTGATGTTCTGAATGCAAATTTGATTTTAATACTCTGAGAGGAGACTCGGGGTTGTTTTTATACTCAAAGGAGATTTTACATTCTCAGTTGGGGGGATTAATGGCAGCAGTGCATTTTCTTGGCTCCAGTTTTTGTCTCTCTTTTTTCAGAAGAAGGGAAAGAGACCTAGTTCTTTACTCCACGACATACGAAGACACAGTGCAGTTCACACACAGCAGGATTGAGCTTTTTTAATTGTCCCATGTCCCATAAAAAAAAAATGGACTTGACCTTAAAATACAGTTTTCCATTTACTTTCTCACTCTGTGAAGTCCAAAAGGTTCTGCTTAAGCAGCACTAACCCAAGAAATTTTAAAAATCCAATAGAAATGTCCCTCATTTAGCTATCTTTCAACCTTCCAAACCCAAAAGGAGTGCTTGGAATCCTCTCTGATAGAAGATCCATCACTGTGACCATCCGTGTCCATCATTAAGATATTTCAACTCTGATGGACACGGAGCATAAAATATACCAAACGCACACAAGGGTAATACTAAAATGACAACATGGATTTGAAATACAACACAAAAAGTTGAACAAATTATATTAAGACTTTTATCTTAATGCAGAATACATGTGTTTAGTTAAAAATACAGAACATGAAGAAAAATATAACACTATTAGTATACTAAAATCCCTCAAACATAATCGGAAGACAACTCTAAAATATTCTGTACATTTTTTTTCTCTTTACAAAACATTTGAAAATGCCAGTCCTATGAACTGGTATAAAAATATCATCTCTGGAACACTTTCCTAAAACCGTGTAAAGGTGTGTTTTATGCAAAAGCATACTGTACAACTTGTGTCGTTTCAGCATTGCCCTCCCTGCCTAGATGAGGTAATTGATCTTAGGTGCAAAATGAGCTGTAAATGCGGGAATGCTGTAGCAATCTTATTCGTGCTCCTATAGTTGCTCACCAGTTTACTTTCAAAAGCCTTTTAAATCTGGTCTAATCTATGGTCAGAGTAGTGCAGCCATTCCTGTGCTTTGTGAAAAGTGTAAAAATTAAAGGTCTTTCAGAAGTCCTTTGTCATCTTCAAGGACTTATGTGTTCTACGGCACTGGATTAGTGCAGTGATTTTCATTTTCTAGACGAGTCTTAGCTCATCTAAAAACATCTCCGAAATTATGAGAAGCAAACCTGTTGTTCTAAGAGATTTCTATATGTATCCCTACATTCTTTTTTTTCTGTCCAGCTTTCTGTTTCTACAGGGTATATGTACAGCACTGTCACTTTTCAAAACAGGTTACAGTTCTTCTTTGACTCTTCACAATGCCAGTGACAGCAGTTAGTTACCTAGTTCCCTCCCCAAACAGGAGAAAAGTGCATTGCTCAGTAGAGCAAAAGAAATTGGGCACAGTGAGACAGAGCACTCAAACCCATGTCTTAAGGACACTGGGATTTCTTTTGTTTCTATTAAACAGAAAGCCTTTTCTAGTAATGTAGCCTAGCAGTGCTGTGACAGCACCATCAAAACTGCTACTACACCATGTTATTTAACAGGAAAATATGGATTTATACATAGAGAAGGATGGGACCCCAGTGGTGTGGCAATGGTGCTCGTCAAAGCCAGGGTTCTCACTCTACAAAGAAGGAAAAATTCACTGTTGGAAAGTCTTTCTTCCCCATTAAGGTTAATAACTCCTGAGCATTTATCTCGTTTATTTGAACTTATATTCTATCACTGCAGTGCTACACAATATGAGTTTTATATACAAACTGTACTGGATTAATTCCATTAATCTCTGATACTTTATCAGTTAGCCTACGTGCTATGTATGCTTTTGTGAAGAAGCTGAGGTCATAAGCTGTTTGTTGTTCTTCTTTTGCCCTTCTATAGCTCAATAATGGCCAGATGCTTAGAAGCTGCACCTGGTATTTATAATGCTGCATATTATGACTGGGACTGTACTGTATGTGCTGTTAAGGAAGTAGGAGCGTTTCAAATTACTTTGAAATAGAATTGAAATTCTTATTGTCATCACCTATTGTTTCATATCTTCAAATCACTTTAGAGCCACAAAATAATTAGGGCTCAGAATATTCCCGAATACTGGCTATGTGAGCTCTCTAGCACTATTTACTGATAAGAAAATGTGACGGAGATGAAAGGATTTGCCAGAGCCCAGGTCGAGGTGTTTTTTGTTTTTCAGTTTTTCTTTATTCTGAAAGAAAATGCAAGACACTTGTCTGAACCTATGGCTTCTTCTCTATAAGTCCTAGTAATTCAGTCTGTGAATGAATAGAGGAATATGAAAATGTGTAATGCTAAAAGATAGCTAGGCCTGGTTTTGAAAAACAGCTTTCTGCTTTGTAGATGCCATGGACAGAACAGGGCAGAGCAGGAACCGTTTCCATCTTCTGTCATAGACAAATACAGCTCGTGCAGCCAAACAGCTGCATTGGGTAAGGCCGCCTTGACTCCTGCAGAGACTCTCCTGTTAGTGCAGGCACTGCTGCTTACAGTTCTTTATGAGCTTTATAAAGAGCTTTGTAAAAGTGCTGGGGCTTTCTTTTGCTTTACGTAGTTTTGTTGTTGTTGGTTCGTTTGTTTTGTTGGGTTTTTTGTGTTGTTTTTTTTTTTTTTTTTTGGTCAGTACCTGATTGTAAGAAAAATTTTTCTAAGATTCAGAGCAATTTTCAGCTGATAGCTGTCTCTAATTTCTTCTACTCCTTGTGGCTGTACTTACTGTCTTTTCTTACGATTACTTTCCTATAAAGGCATCAGACACACTTGTGTCTGAGGCGAAAAAAGCATCAAGTTCCTCTGGTTGTATCTTGCAGAATTGTATCCACTTTACTGATGGCATTTCAGTGTTTTCTCATCTAGCTAGTGCGATTTCACTTAACGATTTGGTGTCTGTAACTGTACACAGCTGTCTGGCAGGAGCCCACCAGGCCTTTGCACAGTGACTTGAGTGGTTCTCAATAGGAAATCTGTCTTGGGGTGCAGCTGAGCTTTTATGACTATCAGATTGAATCTGAGTCATCTTGTGACAAACTCTACAACCGGGCTTGTTTTTGTTGTCAATTAACAAGAAATATAGCAAAATACTTTAATTTTCATCTGCGTGAGCTGCTATTTGTACTGTACCATTTTATCCCATGCAAACTTCTCTTCCAAGTCTTGTAGGGATTTTTTTGTGTGTATCCTGCACCTTCTCTAGAGTAGTGCTTCTCAACTTCACATCAATCCCAGGCTCGTAGTAGCTGTGCTTCAGTGATTCATGAGAAAGTTAACTCTATTCAGTTGCAAGACTGATACGTAAGAAATTCCACTTGTAACTGCCACCCCCACTTTCTTTTCGGTCTGTCTTCTTCCCTTTAGCCAGCTGCTTACACACCTCATAATCACACTGTGAGTTTCCATTTTCTCCATCTCAATCGAGTTTTTCGCATGGCAGCATATCAGATGCTCCAGATCTCTGAAATCCCCGCTTACTTGCTTGTGGCAAACCTGATTCATTCTTTGCTTTTAGCCACAGAAGTTCTGCAGACCTTATTCACTCCTCTAACTTGCAGGTCCTTCTGTGCACTGCCTTCTTTTTTCCCACTTGAATCCTTTTTTTCCAGCTCTAAATTCCCACACTGCAATTTTACAGCATCGAAACAGGTTTTCTTTTCTACTTTAATATGAAGTCTGCAGTGAAACCACATCTGTAGCCTACACTGCACAAACAGGAAGAGTTGAGCATTACACTGCCTGCTCAAGCTGATGTTGAAAGCAACTTTTCCCTTATAGGTGGAACTTCTGACCCCTCGTAGCTCCATACAAATATCAGATGGAACGGAAACCATTAAACAAAACTTAAAGCACTAAAGAAACAAGGGGTATAACAGAAAAATAAGATCATATCCTCATGATTTATAATATAAATCAACTTTTAATAATAAAAATGCTGTTGTTTTCAATGAGAATAACATGTACATTTCAATGTAAAACAGCGCACAGTGTAAATGCCCTTAGATGCTCTTCTGTGCATCTCGAATGTCTACAGTGACTGCATAAATGAGGGCAACGATCCTCACCAGGCTGTGTAGACTGCTGCAGTTCTGCTGCACAGAACTGATGTAGGCAAAGCAAGGATCTGAGTTTGTAAGTGTTCTTTTTACATTTGGGTGTTCCTACAGTTCTTATTTTGATTAATACTAAGTATATTTTAAGTTCATGGTTCAGTAAAGAAACATCCATTTTTTCCTCAAACAAACAGCAAGTGACGTGAATAACTTGCAGAATTGAAGGGAAAAAAAAAAAAGGAAAAAAGAGAGAAAGTGCATTGAAATAATGCTTTGCTCATCTTACTGCAGTACAGAATGGCTACTCTAGTTAAGTCCCCTCTATCTGACAGCTGGCTAATGCTGGGCTGCCCTGGTTCCCTGCAACAGATTACTGTAGGTCAGAGGAAATATTAAAAGTGAGAAATTAAACAAAGATGTTCCTTATCCCAAATTATTGTAGTCTGAGAGGCAAGGAAAAAATAATTCAAAAATTCAGAGACAAGACTGAGAATTTGCATCCTCAAACTTGGCCTCAGCTGTTTTGTGCTGATGTATAGATTAGAAGATGTGAAAGAACTCAATATCCACCTTGAAAGACTCTAATTTTAAGATTTCAATTGGTTGGGTTTTGTTAATAAGATTAAGCCAGCTGAAAAACAAACAATCTCACAAATAAAAAAATCCCAAACCTTTATTTTCTAGAATATACATCACTGCAAAGCGCTTCTGGATTTCGTAACAATTAACTCTTTAAAATGAGACTGTGGAGAAACAAAGCAATGGTGAATGTCCTGCACACTGTCCTGCTGACACCTGCTACAAACTTGTTACGGAGGGGTGGTCGTATTAAGGCACTCACTCTAAAATATCACTATTTCTGTCCTGAGACTGCTGCCGTGTTTCATGAGTTTCAGCCAGTAATTTGGAAAAAATTACTGTGCTTAGGATAATACTGACAGGATGGGAAACAATTTTTCAAACAAGAAAAAATAAAGTACATTATATACATGATTCCTTTTTTTTTCTTTTAACTTAAAAGCATCCCTAATACATCTTAATAACTGTATTAAAGACTACTTAAATATTGAACGATTTTAAATAATGTAGATTTCTTTTCAGTAAACTGGGAGTAGCTGTGTAATTGCCAGCATATTGGTCCCATTTTAAACAATATAGCTTTTACTTAAATCTTGTATATATAATAACATGATCCAAAACACATATTCCACTCCACATAAATAAGTATAGTTCTTCTGACCGGGTTTTTAAAACTACATCTGTTCAAATAATCAGATTCTAAGACTGTATTTTTCCTTTGTAAAGTTTGTTTTAAAATCTTTCACTCCAATCTCTCCCCCTAATTACTACTGTATTTCCAGAGTACATAACAGGGCATTAGTAAAAAGAGTTAATCCCAAACCTGAAGGCTACAGTAAGTAAAATGAAGCAATGGTAAGAAGTATTATGGAATGTATACTTTGCAGCATTGAGAGATTGGTTCTCACTGGGCTGAAGTGGAAAATGACTCCCGAAGAAATTCTTTATGCTTGCATCTGAATAAACCATTGATTGTGCTATTTGTTGATCCAAAGTGCAGGTCAGTACATTACAAAGTGGTGTTTGTGAAACTACTGTTCAAGGCCACTGACCAAAATTATGCTGGCAATTAAATGGATGCCAGATACAGTACAGGGGGAGACAGAGGTGTCATCCTGGGTTTTCTCAACCAACCCAAATCTTCAAGTCCACGGCTTTTAAGTGGCAGCACAAACGTTATCAGTAAAACTGCACTTTCTTGCTGCATAACTGTCACTGTTCCAGGCACCTACCAATGGCAGTAACACCTGTCTTAGTTCTGTGGGGTTTGTTTCAAGAATTTCTTCAAGAGGTCAAAGAAATACAAGAATCCCTGCACGTGCTGCAGGGATTCAGAGGCAGATTCCTGGTGCCTGGGGCCAGCAGGTTCGTCTCCTGCAAAAGCAGAGTCTCCTCCTCTCTTGTTTCAGTGCCATAGCGTTGGTTAGCATGGGTCCTCAGACAGGGCTGCTTGTTGGTGCGTTTTAGTTGTGCCACAGTGTTGGTGCCTCTGTCACATTTATAAATCCCCATCTGTAGGTGGCTGGCACAGCCTGTAGAGTCTTTAAGGCAGATTAAGAGCATGGTATTAAATGTCAGAAGAAAGATAAAGTCACTGGGATAGCATATAAAAGCTAGCTTCTCCTTTGTCATTCTGCAAGCCTTAGATGCAACCCAATAGCAAGAATACCACTATTTTTATTTTTCATAATTACAAATATAAAAGTGTTTTGTTAACTCTATTTATTAACTAAAATATTTATAATCATTGTTTAAATACTATTTGAAACACCGCATCACTCCTTTTTAACTTTGGCCCAATTTGGGTCTTCAGCAACTCTTTTCTTGTTTTTTTTTTCTCTTCTATTTAAATACAGCATAGTAAATGGGTCTTTTACAACTTCTCTTTCAAGACTGCTATTAGAGAGTTTGCTTGACAAACTGAATGCTAGGAAATGTATACTGAGAATTAACAATTCACTAGGTCTCCCTTTAACTTTGCTCACTTTTATTTCAAATTACGACAGTGGAACCCAGGAGGGACACATGTATCTGAACTTCATTACCCTGAAGCGAATGGTCCTGGAATTTAAAGTGTAAATGTCTCTTATCTGTTTGTAAGGCTGTTCATTTTTATACGCAGCATGTTGTTATGGTCATAAAAATGGAACCAAAGTAATGTAGGTCATTAACAAGGCAAAATAACCACACTGCTAAAAGCTGATGCATGACGCTGGGGATGTGGCACAGGAGCCAACCCTGACTATTTTCTTCATTCTTTTTCAAAATAACAATTGCAACAGAAAGACAAGGTTACAAACACCAAATATTTTTCACTTTAAAGGCTCTGAGAAAACAAACCAAAGCCGTGCTGTTACACTAAATGTCATCACAGTCTCTAAAGTTTAAAATAATTTCCCAGAGGTATTTCGAGGAGCAGACAGCTCTATCTGAAGGGATTGCAAAGACTTCATGGGATCTTTTCTAATGCAGATTCCTTCATGCTGAAACTGTTCTGTGTGCTTCATGTAAAAAATGGCATTAACAAGAGCAAAAGCAGAAGTTTCTCTATTCTCTATTTCTACAAACTGTTCTCTACAAATAGTCATCGTGATGGATTATGACCATTGTATGAAAATGCTGTACTGCAGTTTATTAAAGAATATTCTTTTCTCTCTGAGAGTCTTGAAGGACTTTTCCAACCTGGATAATTGTGTGATTCTCTGAAGTCTGTTCTTCCATAAATAAGCAGTCAAGATATTTTAAGCACACAATAGGACTGTAACCAAAGTACCGGCTTATGAAGTGTCTTTGCATATCTGCTGTCAGATTTGCCATTCAGGAATTTTTCTCTCTCAGCATTCCACAGATGGCTGTCAATCACAAGCAATATCAGCTCATAGCAATGGTCTGAAGAAGACCCTGCTTTTTCTTCAGTGATGTTTCTGTGTTGTTTTTTTTTGTTTGTTTTTTTTTTTAGAAAATGCAGAAACATTTGAAGTTAATGATATGCAAATTGTAACAGGCTGAGCTTATTAAGCTACACTGCACTTAATTTAGTACAGTGAGAAAAGAGAACATATGATTTTTTTTTTCCTGCTATTACTACTAAGGAGATCTTTGGTTCCAACAGGATCTGCATAATTGTTACAGAAACATAAAACAAGCATTTCAGATAACATGCAGAATATATAACAACCTACCGAGGTGCACACTGCGGCATTTGGTCCATCACTTTCAGATTCTTGGCAGAGATTTCAACCCTTGGTCCCTAAAGAAACGAAGAATTTATGGTACTGATGATACTGATAAAGGATCTGATCCTTAGGGGATAATAACGTAATAGGAGTATGTTTTCTATCTGAGAGTCCATTAACTGCTTTTCTAAAAGTTGGAATCTGTTGGTAGATACATTAGTCATCTGTGTTTACTGAAAAGATAAAATTAATCCCAAAGCACTTTACAAGCACTGTTGTCTACCACTAGGGAGTTTCTACAGTTTAACACTGATTGAGACTTTTGATTTTTGCACATGCAGAAATTGTCTTAAGTACCCTAGCTAGTCTTTACTTTCTAACCATCAAGGCACATACTTTAAATAATGCATACTGAGGCATATAATTGCTGTATAATTGCTGTATATGCAAAAGTTAATTTGTTGTGTCAAAGATGGGTAGCTATTCAGACACTAATAACAGATTGGCTATATGAGTTTGTGGTGAACAAAATGCAATGCCATGCTGAAATAAATAGGTGTTTTTACTGTTACTGGAATGTTACTGGAATAAAGGTAGTGGCTTGCAGTAGGCACACAGGTCCTAATACTTACTTGCTTTCGCATGATGTCTGTAGCTTGCATGATACACTTGGGCAGAAGTCCATGACTTCGAGCCAGTATGGCTGCTTGCTCCAGGGACACACTTAATGTACTTCTGAACATGGGAACAAGTGATACTAAATCATCGATCGCATTTAAAAACATATATAGAGGCAAGAATACGACACTTATTTATTAAGTATGGATTCTATTAGCTAGCTTTTTTGTATCTATTACTTAGCTTTTTCCACTTAAAAAACTATAAAATGAGCTTTAGTCCTGCATTTTCAGTCTCTTTACACTTGCTTCCTGCAATTGTTCAAGTCTCCAGCAATGTTACTATGAGGCTGTTTCACTGCTCTTCTGCACTAATTTCTGTATATGCAATTTCTGTATATATGCAATGAACTCATTTAGTGAATGGCACTGGTTGACGCACTGAAACAAAGTTTATGTGCCAAAACTAATTATTAACAGAACTGTTCATGTCTCAGCCTACATAAAATATTTACATCCTTATTATAGTCCCTTAACATCCACCTTGCTATTGATTTAAACTGAATCAAATATATTGCTCAAGTCTCCAGAAAAGACCAACATTTGCATTGCAACACTAACACTTCTGTTTTCAGAATCTCACCTCTGCATCCCAGTGCCGCACATGGTAATCTGACAGGCTCCAAGTCGGTAACAGAGCTCAGAGGATATAGGTAGCAGGCCAGCTCCTGATGCGGTACTGCTAGAGTACCCTGATGGGGTGGGTTTTGTGTTAATGAAGGACTTCATCAGCCTGCAAAGCTCATCCATTGCATTAATGGGACGAATAAGCTAAACAAAGCAACAAGAACAACAAACACATCAGTGCACATGTACTCTGTCAGTTGTAAATTTACAGTTATTTATCCTGTCTTCAGACATACTATCCTTAATCTACACAAGTGACTGCTGCGCAATGAGTATCTGAAAGTGGAAAAATACAAGCTATGACTTAGGTGTGGGGCAATTTTTTGCAGTTATCACAGATCACTGAGATTATTTACCGTGTACATTACAATGGCAAAGATGATTTGTTTTCACTGCAGCAGTACTTACTGCCTTACGTGCAAATATTCCCATGTCACCTGCCCCAGTTAGACTGCCTCTAGCTGAGATGCTGGGAAGCACTATGGTCCTGGTGTTTCCTTCTATAATTGTGAATAAAGTTTAATTTCTAAAGTGAATATCTGTTCATTTTTTATACATCTGTGAGAGAGAAGAATTCGTTCTGTCTAACATCAGATATCCCAATTAGAAGGAGATAAACAGGGCAATATGAAGTCTTACTAGTGCCTAAGTTAGAGGGTTTGTGTTAACTCCAGTTACCCACGCTTTTCTTCAAACAAAAGCCCCAGAGAAATACACAGCATTTCTTCAGGGCAGGGAATTCTTTTAAATTATATTTGGGTTTGGACGGGCCTGCTTTATGGCTATCACATGACTGAGGTTTAAGAGACCAACTGATGTAGAAATAAAACCAGTAACAAAATAACAATACCTGGTCAATCTTCACTGCGGTAGTATTAGAATCAGTGGGCAAGTTTGACCTCTCTAGATAAAATGTCCTGCAAAAAGACCAGCAAGAACTACGTTAGTCAGCAAGTCTCATTTCAAGCACGTATGTGTACATATGTAAAAGTTCTGAACAGACTGTGAGAGAAGTCTTGTACTTCAAGGTGTGCTTTCTTACTGAAGCATTTTGTTGCTGAAACTTGTATAGTCTGTACTGAAATATTCCTGAAACACTTTATTAATTTTAGCTCTGCTCAAACTTCTGAAATCAAATCAGAGAGAAATCTCGTCCTGTACAGCGCAGCGCTTCAGAACAAGCTTAGCTGTGGGAAGAAAATTAATGGGTTTCTTACACAATGGGGATCTCCAAGAATCATACTTGTACGGGAAATCAACAGGAGTGGGATTTTTTTTCATTAGTTTTAATGCCTTTAGCAATGAGCACTCTTTTTGACATATTTCAAGGTAAAGGAGAAGTATGAAATACCTGAGTTTACGGTAGTATTGCTGCACTTTTTCTAGAGATTGACTGTTAATTTGCTGTGGAAGTTCTTCTAGAGATAAGCCAGCTGGTTGTGATTGCCCCTCCATACTCTCTAGAGCTAAAAGAGAAAACGTTTTATTAAATTTAAATAATAACATCTTAGTAAGTTTTTATTTATTTATCTCTGCATCATTTCACTGCTTTGCAAATGACTGTTGGATCATGTCAAGGCTAACTACTGCCCATTAATATAATTTTGGTGTGAATGTTTGCTTATCTAGTCAGTATTCCTTCAAATCCAGCCTGGACGATTCTATCACAGCACATGCTTCTAAAAAGACTTGCCTATAGCTTGGGAGCAGCTCCTGGTACCATACTAGATCAGATTGTCCATGTACAGCCCAATATGTCTTTATGAA
>JAOWBP010004554.1:6791971-6823508 GCA_028571105.1 Tragopan temminckii
CTCCTGTTTATATGCTCCCTTCAAGTACTGGAAGGCCACAATGAGGTCTCCCCAGAGCCTTCTCTTCTCCAAGCTAAGTAAGCCTGGTTCCATCAGCAGAACTGACATACACATCTGTTTGTTTGCTTTGTAGACTAATTGTTTGTATATTGTTCTTGGAATATTTGTAACAAATTTGCTTATTAAAACAGAGGATACATATATGACAAAATGCTGGTGACTGACAGGGATGGTTATGCATATTGATATTTAATAGAAAGGATAAAGGAGAAATAAATCTGAGAACAGTTCAATGATAACACCAATACCATTAACCAGTTTTGGTTGAAAGCAAAGCCAACTAGAAAGTCCTGCAATGTGCAGAAAACTTGCCAGTGTTTCAAACAGCTGCTCTACCCACCTAAATGACTTGTGTATTGCCATATTCTAGCCCAGTAATTTCTTTTGAAGAAAAATAGACTTCACAATTCTGCTATTGAGGTATCTCTAATAAACCCACTGTTCCAGGCATGGATCACCAGAGATGCATATTTAATTTGTCTGGAATCCAGGCCTTATTATTTAGTAAAATATTTTGAAAATATCTAAGATTTGGGTGTTCATTGCCTTTTAACATTGTAGGCAGACAAATACTCTATTTAGAAATTGCTGTTATACTTGATGTGTTTTATACTTACAGCAGTCATTCCCTTAGGGTGCACCACTATTTCCATGTTTAATTCAGATGTCCCTTCAGTTACTGTATCTTTTGTAAGAGTGACTACATGATGTAGCTTTCATTTACATGAAGGTTAAGGTGCCTTTTTAAATACCCAAGTTAATTCTTAAGCATTTACTTTTACTGGCAGCAAGATTAATATATTGTGAATGATGCAAATCTGTAACAGTATCTCTGGGGTTACTCACCCAATCCAGCTGCTGGCTCTGGATAGACTATTGCATGTAATTATTTTTCTAATTTATTTTTGTGGGAGATGGAAGAGTCAGGGTGATGACTCGTATGAACTCCAGGGGGATTAGAGTTTGCATTCACTGCTAAAGTTTAGGCTGTGCCCCTAGATATATATATAACATACTGACAGAGCTTCACTGTTTTGTTAACTTATGTTAACTGAAGGAGCAAATCTATGACACCAGTGCTCCAACCACAACAGCTCTAAGCCAGCACTTCAAATCTTTAAAATATGTGACTACTGATGACAACAAACTTGATCATTCCTTGATGTTGATGCTGTACATAACGACTCAACTAGTTCTTATAGCTGTTGTACTCTCAGAGTCCTGGAGCACCTCTCCTGTGAGGACAGGCTGAGAGAGCTGATCTTTTTTTCTGGAGAAAAGAAGGCTCCAGAGAGACTTTACAGCATCCTTCCAGTACCTCAAGGGGGTGGGCAGGAAAGCTAGAGAGGAACTTGTTACTGGGAGTGTAGTGATCTGACAAGGGGTAGTGGCTTTAAACTAAAAGACCGCTAACTTAGATTAGGTGTTAGAAAGAAATTTCTTACTGCAAGAGTGGTGAGGCACTGGAACCAGCTGCCCAGAGGAACTGTAGAAGGCCCATCTCCAGAAGTGTTCAAGGACAGTTTGGGATGATGGAATTTTGGATAATCCATTGCAGGGGATTGGAATGAGATATTCTTTAAGGTCCCTTCCATCCCAGACCTGTGGTTCTAGGTGGATTGTTTTCCTTCGTATCTTCAAATGTTGTCAGCTTAAGTTAGATGGTCTTTAAACTGGAATGTAGTAATTCAGTCTTGCTTTGAGGGGTTCTGTTTTTCTGGAAGTGGTACCACCAGCATAAAATAAGCACTCAAATTTTGCTCTTCGTTTAAAAATAAGTACTGATCAATCTCTTATAAAAATAAAAGGAACAGCTTTCATTGAAATAGTATGCTATATAACATAACTTGGACAATTAACTGAAATACCCAAAGTTCATAAGTCATCTTTCTTTGACAAAACAAATTCCAACTTGTCTTCAGTGAAAGGTAAGTTATGTTATTTGTATAAAGCTGTTTTAAAATAGTTGAGTAAATTAGTTGTCTTAGATTTTAGCTTTATTTGGTGATTTTTTTTAACTTAAGGGTGCTTTGTGTTGCTTGTACTCCCATGTGTGTTTTGTGCCTCCCTTCTTTCCAGTTTAACTGTTAACTGCCAACTTTGCACATGGCAACAAGTTTCAGGTTCAAAATACTTAACATCAGCATACCACTTCCTAGGAATTTGAGAGAGATTTATAACTGTTAGTAAATGGTGATTGTAAAAAGTACTGGGGTTCCCAAGTGTAAATTGAAACGGAGCCACAGAACGGTGGAATCAGCTGGCTAAAGTCACTCAAATTTCTTGAAGCATTAAGAACAAGATATTGGATTCCCAGGCTTGCATACAATCTTAATTTGGGAGCCCATTCTAGTAGTCATTGAACTCAGTGGAGGGATTCCTGTAGCTTCGCTGGGTTTTAGATCAGACCTTTCTGAAGGGGTGATGTATCATTGGTATAGCAGTGCAAATGGCTGTTGTGCTGTAAACCTTGGTGCTTTGCACCTGTGTTCAGCTGTAAAAAAAAAAAAAAGTCTTTCCTATTGGTCTCACTTTGTAAACCTCTTATGTTTCTGACAATCTGATTCAATTAGCAGCTTTATAATTGTTATGTTGCTGGTATGCAGTGCATTGAGATGATATAAAATGCAGCTATATGTCTTGGTCTCTGGGTTTTATAGCTGATTTGGCTGTAAAGATTTATTGGAAAAATTAGGATGCAGTTGATGCTGCATATGCCATTTAATATTTCTGCTGAAATAGCTCATTTTGAGCACAGACTGATTCTACTCATCTTGTATTACGAAAGAAAAAAGCCAAAGGTATGCTCCACTTCTGTGTGTTTTAAGGATCTGTATACTTGTTGTGCTGAAATAATACAGGTACTACCATTTTGCCTAGAATCAATGCAGTTTGGGGTCAATCTGCTACCTTACTGATGAGCAGTACAGTATCCAGTACAAGTTTATCCCTTCACATTTATTTCTAGTATCATTAAGAATTTTGGACATGCACTGGTACTTTCTACCTACCTAGTTGTGCAGAATCTCCTGGGGTTAAGGGAATCCTCTTCCTATGATGGGAAAGTAAGCTCTTCTGCTGTCTACTGATAGAAACATGCTCACTTACAATAACAGTAAACATAGAATCATAGAATATCTTGAGTTGTAATGGGCTCACAAGGATCATTCAGTCCAACTCCTGTCTCCACACAGTGCTACCCAAAATTCAAGTCCTATTGAGCTGAGCTGACTCAGTTGTTCTTACTTACATTTAACCTGAATGTGCAGACTATTTTTCTAATTTGGGTTTTACATCTGGCTCTCTGTGCTAGGAATTTGTGCATTGGGATTTGTGTTCTTACTCTGGAACACACTGTTTCTCAAGGATTTTGTCATCCCAACTGCTTGCACTGTGAATAAAAGCTTTGGGACACCATTTTCCATGGTTTTGCTAAACATTTCCTTGGCGTGTGTGCAAAACATTTGCAGATTTTTCTCACTTTTTTACTGTGCCATAGCAAGAATGTTATAACTGTAACTTGCCTGACCTATCTCTTGTGTGGGGGATAAAAAGTGAGTTGTTAGAAAGCTTCTGAAAAATACTAGTGAGTACATTTACTCCATGCATGCAGTAAATAATTTACTGCTTTGTGTTTTGTCATGATGGGCAGAGCTTTATTCTTGCTTTTTAATCAAAAAGGAAAGAATAAATCCTGTTCTTGATCTGTTCCCCACTAGTCTCTGCAAAGTGTAATTGAACTAGGTAATACATGGAGCTGTGTCTCTATCTTTTGTTTGTGTGAGTTGTTATTAAACATACACACTTGTATGTAAGATAAAATAAATCAACATAAAGATAAAAATCACCTGCTTGTAGCTTGTGTGTACCATGATGTCCTGAGTGCAACAAGAGCCAAATGCTGTTTGCAGAAAACCACTGAAGCACAAAATACGGCAGCATGTGTCACTCCCTATGTGCATTATTATCTCTCTCACATTATCTGAGGCACCCCATCTTGCACAGTGTGTGTCTGAATAACCCCCTGCTGTTGAGTGGATTCATGCCCGCTGTTCATTTTTGAAAAGTCATTTCATACAATTATCCTGCTAAATATTGATAGCTTTCACCACTCCAGCCATGGCTAATTAAAAGACACACTGTGTAAAATTTTAATTAGGATTCTTGTCAGGGTGAGTAATGATTTAAAAAAAAAAAAAAAAAAGTGAGAAAAAGGAAGAAAAACAAAACCTTTTGGTATTTGTGGGGGGATTTTGTTTTTAAACTGCTCATTTGTTGCTGAAGCTCTTTGTATTGTCAGATTTATTTCCCCTCCCAGGTCGTTCTCAGCCCTTCATTTGAGAGAATGGAAGAAAAGAGTTCCTCAGTGTGAGCCTGTACTTCATACATTCCCACTAGAAGGCTGTATGCTTACCACTACGTTAGTTGCTATCCTTTCATTTAGGCAATGATTTCAAGAACCAGGCATTTCCTGGGAACTGATGGCCAGTGAGCAGACTTGAGGGCCAAAGAAGACATAGCAGTCATTAGCTTCAACTGATCTTTAGCCCACAAGGAAACAACCCAAAGACTGTTTGCTGTTGTACAAAAGTCATAATAGTCATAGCAGATGGTTTAGTATGAGTGAGTGAATTAAGCTTTATGCTCACTTACGTACCCTGTTTTATTTCATGTGCATGAAAGTGAAAAAGTGATGTAAAATTTGCAAGCAGATACTTCTCAGGATGTAGTGCCTAAGATTTTAGGCAGTTGACTGTTAGCTGTCAGCTGTGTGGAAGCTTTGGAAAGCTTGTCTGATAACGTTGAAATTGAAAGCATGTAAGTTTTAACTGAAAATCAATAGAAATTGATTGAATGGTAGTCAATCAAAGTTAGTCCTCAGTCTTCCAGTGCAGGTGAATTGTATTTCTTGGTTGTTTACTTCATCTCCTTAAGTGCTCTCCATATTAGGTTTTCTTTAAACGTTATGCAGTTACAAGTATGTATCATGTAAGTTGTTTTCTTCTGTACACTGAAATAACATAACTGAGTCTGTGTTGAGTCTGTTATTCATGAAAGCCACTGTTAATTTCTTTGCACGCACTGATTATGTGTACTTTGGTCAGTGAGAAATGTTAAGACATAGGAAGAATCTGGTGCATGGCTGAAAGTTCTGTATCTTAGAACATTAATGTCAATAGCATTCGGCTACAGCTGAACTTTTCTGCAGGTCTTCGTAACACAGACATATACAGAAGGATCAGAGACATTCTTGTTACAGTTATGCCACCAATTTGTAGGTGTTGGTTTTTCTCCACAATTAAGAGGAAAGAATGTAAATAAGTATTGTTGGTTAGAGCATAGAAATGATGCAGAGTGTAATCGATGCGAATCAGTGAAGTGGCTTCATTGCTTAGAAACAAAATTAACCAAGTATAGAGAAAAAGCAATTTGTATTCATAAAATACTGAAATGATTAGCTTAATAAATATTGAAAGAAGAGATATAGGAAGGAAAGTTCTAATGTTAAATATTTTCCAATTAAGCCTTTATTATTTGTCAATATATCATTTATTTATGGATAATTTATCTTTATTGCTGATTTCAAGCATTCATTCTCAAACTTTTGTATTTGACACGCCCATTGAGCTGAGAATCTAATACTGGTCCATGTGATCTGTGCTTTACCTAATGGAATTTGCTAATGGAATGTCATATATTTTTCAATTCTTGGATTTTTTTATTAGACCAAAATGTGATCAGCCAAAAAAAATATCACCATGTTTTTTGAAGGTTCTGGTGTGAGTATACTGAGCTATGTATTTATAAAATGGTAATTGAAGACTTAACCTCAGCTTAATTTCATATTCTGCTCTGGATTGGATTTTCCTTTAAACAATATAAATATAATGACAGGTTCCTAATTAACCGATTTACAGCTCTTCTGGAACAAATGGTAATTAATATTCATAAATGTTTACAACATTTAAACAGATGTAGAACCCTTATATGACAAAAATTTGTACTAATTTGAAGATCTAAGAAAGCACCGTGCTGCTGTGGTTCTCAGTCATCCAGAATGAGGAATGCTGCTTAAGTGAGTGGTTGTCTTCCCTGGCAAAATCGCAACCTTTGCTAATGAGCAGACAATTGTCACTGTGGTATGTCTAGTAATTTGCTTTTAACATATTGTTATGGAGCAGCAGGGGCCTAAGCCATCAAACTCATGGACAGAATATATTGCAGTTACTGAGTTGATTTTTGCCCCATCTAAGCTGGAGCTCATTGTGAAAGTGCCACTTAGATTTTTATCCATAAATGCATTCAGTGGGAGTTGAAGGAACCTTGGATGCTACTGACATAAAATCAGAAGAGATCTACTCTGCCTCAGGAGCTTTTGGATCAGTCTATAACTGAATACATTTGGGTTTGGCAATTAAAACTGTTCTTTTTTGCAAACACTCAACTTCTTACCTGTAAAGTAACAAGAGGACAGTACCTCCCTAGTTATGGGCAAGCTGAGATACTGCAGATGCTACTGGACCTCTTTTTGGGGTAGGGGGTGGAATGCAGTGTAAATGTATGGGGCTGCTCTGAAAATCATGCCTCCTATTTTTTTACATTGGCCCATGATATCAGAGGCAGGTGATGGTGCTATGGCAGTAGAGGTTGAACCTTCTCACCAGTATTCTCTTACATGTTGTTGCCATGTGACAAATGGCAGCAGAGGGGCAGCCTGACGTGAAAGTGTAATGAGGAAAGAATGTGTAATTGAATTCCTCTTTCTGAAAAAAATTGCATCCACTGACATTCATTGATGCTTGTTAGTACAGCGAGGTGGTGGGTGATGTTTCAGCAGTGGTGACAGCAATGTGAAAGACAAGCCATGTTCAAGACAGCCTGCACAGCTGTCACACAACAATGAAGAATGTCTTGATCAGCCCATCCATGCAAATTGACTAATGGTGGTGACTACAGTGAAAAATAGTGTTTTGTAGCTGAGAATTTGCTCTTTCAAATAGTGTTGTTGAGCTCTTTGCACATATTCTAGTTCCTGTGAAAATAAATAGAAAGCATTACTTTTGGAGTAACCTACATACCTTATGGCATGGAACCACTTTGAGTCTTTTGTCTTAGGCCTGTACTGATATAGAGTCACTGGGCATCTCAGGATCACGCTTCCACAGGTTCTGGATCCTGCCAAGACATTCCAGCTAAGGCACAGCATAAAGCCTAATTTTTTGTATGTTCACAGCATGCTGTTGCTGAGTTAAGAAACTTTCAGAACTCTCATGTGGGACATTAACTACCTTCTAGCAAACAGCACTGAGAATGTAATCAGCAAACATTGCCATAGTTCACTATGCTAGCTGGGCTTAACTGACTTCTGAGTTTCCTGTGGCTGTGAGTAATGTTGTGGCTAACATATTACACATGAACTACAGCTGTGTACTATTACTGCATATGATCTTACTGCTATTATTTGGCCCTGAGGGAAAGCATTTATGTTTTTCTCCTTTAAAGAAACTTTTCTGGCTAGTACATCCTTTTTTCTTCCATTCCCATTGTGGCTATCTCTTTTCTGCAGTTTAGACAGGGTGACGGCCTGTAGGGTTGTTTTTTTTCTTTTTTAGTGAATGTCTAACATATTTCTTTATAATCTTTTCTGATGCAAGTTGGTCCCTCTGAACATTTACAAAATCTTTATTGAACAATTCAGTTATAGCAGAATTCCAGTTGTGCTACTTTTACCTCATCTTTTTTGAAACAATAAGCAGCAGGCATTGCAGGGTGATATTGAAAAACAGCTCTGAAAAGTCATTCTTGATCACCCATTCATTAACTATGTATCAGTGGAATTAATGAATAAACTCATGGTAGTTTTGTTGCTTAGCAGAGCTTCATTAACATGCATCACTCTATAATATCAAACAGTAATTTATTTAATCTCATACTGGTAGTCTCTATATGAAAATGAAACTTCTGTCTAGGCAAAATATAGTTCAGTTTGAACAAGATGACCCAACATTAAGAGGAAAGGATTGAGGACATTTCATGTCTTTGACTTACCAGGATTTCTTTTACTGCTCCTCATTTACAGGAGAGTTGTTGGCTGTGTCAAGGATAAGTCACCTTTCCCACATTTCCCCATTACAGCTGTGGTTCACTAGGATTCTGTCTTCCAAACTATGACCTGGCTTTTATACCATTACTAGGAAATAGTGAAATAGCAACTTCATCGTAGGGATGGTCCATAGTATAAAAAACATGACTTATATGCTGAGTGTTCCCAGCTCTGAAACCAGTGCAGTGGGCTGGAGGCAATTTGGTGTACTGGAAAGCTAATTACACATTTTACTTTGCAATTGTGACAAAATTAATTTGCTTATCAGTCAGCAACAGGATCAGTAATACAGAGGGCAAAAAAAGTAAGAAGTGGCTCTGGGCACTGAGAAAATTACATTCTATTCAGTCATGTCTTGAAGTTCATGGCATGATGTGTATTTTATAAGAGCTATATACAGAGAGGTTGTCAAGGTTCATGAGGATCCATTTCAATTTGGCTAAAGATGAGTTTGATATGTATCCTCTTACTGATGGGATTCGTTCTACAGTTCCTGATTCCGAAGAGGCTCAGAAACATTTATATGTTGTTTTCTTCTATAATGATGCAGTCAAGTGTTTGTTTTTTGTGGACAGGAGTACTTCTGTGGCTTTAGAGGGCAACCTTGTTAAACTTGGAGGTTTATGAATAAATGCCAGCAGAGTTGAGAATATTTATTTTTTAAATATGCAAATCAAATAGGGCATCCACAGAGGCCATTTATATCAAATAGCTTTGCTCATGGTTGTGATGTCTGATCTGAGGCACATTCATAGTTAGGTAAGATCCTAACCCTAATCAAGAGAGGCAACTTCCAGTTTTTTCTTGTTGCTTCAAAATGTTAACAGTAGAAGCAGAAAATATCAGATGGATCATTCTGCTCCCTTTCAAACTCTGATAAATTCTCTGTATTGTCATTCCTAGCAGTAAATTAAATTCTTGTATATCTATGGTGATAATGTGTTAAATTCTTTTCCTGGGGTGTTCTACAGTTACTCAGTATCCTCTGTTTTGCCAGTTTCCTTTGCTGAAGGATTATCTTTATATTTGCCCTAGGCTGTCACCAAAATACATCTTCACGTCAAGCATGTTATGTTTGAGTTTTCAATAGATTTGGCTCTGTGCACATCAAACCCGGCTATTAGTCTTGAAACTCATTTTATCACTTATAGTAAAAACCTATGAGATTCTACATATCTTCAGTACATAACTGTCTCCTTGAATTTCTGTCGTATTGTAGCTTAAGTCCACTTTGGGCATGTACCTATAAGGAATCATTTCAGAGCAGAGAAACATTTCTGCAATAAAATATTTTGTTGTTTCAACTTCACTATGAAGACTTCTTTTAGGTATTATAACAACAGTCCCATATTACCATGTGATGATTTTGGTCAGTGATTCTCATTTGTGTTGGTTTGAGTCCTTTTCCCAGACTTTGCCTGTCTACCAGTACAGTTTTACTGTGGCAGGAGAATTGCCACAGGTGTGTTTCACAGATCGCAACCTTTTTGTCTGTGAAAAATACTGAAGTTACACTTCGTCATTTTCTGTTTGGGTCTCATTTAAAATGACTAGGAATTAATCATAGTTTTGCTGATATTTCCAATCTTATCACCAAAGGTGCATTCTTTGCTTATCCTTATGAATATAAACTCAAAATGTTCAAAAAACAATGCAGGATAATTACCTGTTTACTAGTGGAAGTGGAAAGAGAGAGATCAGACCGGATGACATGACTACATGCTGGGAGTAGATTTGCATTTGAAAGGAAATAGTCCTTAGTCCCTGGAGTTTGTGTTCTGCTGCCATGCCTGAGGATAATGCTTTGGAGTTGTTTTTTGTTGCTTGAGATATGATGTCTTTGGGATTCAAATATGTTTCTGACCAAATTTTGGTAGTGCGGAATTTTTACTAGGACCAAGTTAGCTCTTGCTATATAAACACTCAAGCAAATAAAGAATTCCACTCGCTCTTCCTTATTCTGAAACAATTGTAGAAGAAACTGTTTTAGGAGGTGAACTTAACTTCTATACGTGTTGCTGGGTACAACAAACGTTTTTTTCTCACCTGGAATACCTTTTCAAGGGCTTACCTACAGTTTTCAAATGAACGTACAATGTATTCACAAATCTTTTAGGCTTTGCTCATGTGTAGGATTGTATATATCACTGTTTCTTATCTGTACTTGTTTACTGATGGATATGTCTAAGTCAGTCAATATGTTTTGTGTAAACAAGGATTTTTGCTCCATCTAAGAAAAAGTGATTTTTAAAACTATCTTTCTCCCATCATCTAAAAGATCTCTAATGCAGTTATCTATGTGCTTTGCAGATTCTGGCTGCTTACTTGATTTTGGGTTGTTTCTTGCTTTTCATCAGAGCTCTCTGTGAAGATTGCATGTCTGGATAGGGGAGTACAGCAGGTACCAGCTTAGAGTGAAGAGCTAAGCCTTCTGTGGACAGGAAATAAAATCAGGCACAGAATCAAAAATGAATAGAAGGTGAAAAAGAAAAAAACTAGGCTCAGAACGTATCCAGAAAGAGGTTAAGTAAGCAAGGGTGGTTGAGTATGAGGATGGGATCTGAATCAAGAGGTTTAGCTTGAAACGAAGGTTAAGGCAATGATGATCATGTTCTGTTTGTCAGAAGGGAGTGGCGAAAAAAGGACATGGAAAAATCTCTGGGCTGGGACCCTATGTGAGCAGTTCAGAAAGAAAACTTGAATAGTTCAGTAATATCGTATGAGTTGTTGAATATGAAAGTCTTTCAGATGAGCATAAATTCAGTATAATCCAGGGTGCAAAGTCAAATATTCTACAAAATATCACTGTGTAACTCAAACTTCATGCTGACTGTCACTGTAACTTTTTTTACATTTTGTTTTTTTAGAAAGATTGGTATCTCTTTTAGTTATGTGTAGGACAGATGTGGACACAGAGGTGGCCTAATATGTCCTTGTCAGAATCTTGCACTTCTAGCTGGAATTTCTGTACTGAATGCGAGTATTTTTAATGAGATGGAGTCAGATAATTGCAGAAACTGTAACCTACGTATACTTGTAGATTAGCTTAAACAGTCTTTTATTTTGTTTCATTGATTACTGTGCTTAATTTAAATATGATTCAGATTAACTTCACCTTAAATATGCACAGTGATGTGGATAGCTGTGCAATAGCTCTGTTCACACTCCAGCCTAGTTTGCTATTTGTGCGGATTGTTAGACTGTGGTCAAACTAGTGAGTCCTGTCCCTGCGTTTGAACATCAGTGAATTTTAAATTAGACTCCTATAACCGTGTGTAAACAAACAAAATAAATTCTGCGTGTGCTGAAACAGTTATTTTGCTTATGTTTAAATACTGGAATGCGTCTGTTAGTTTTGGGTACTATATGGGAGAGCTGCACAGGGTAGAATTTGCTTGCTGTAGTTGCTTGAGTTCTATCCCCCCAAAAAATCTGAGCAGTGCTGGAGTCCATCAGTTTTTTTGCTTATGTCTGTTTATGCACTATTTTTAAAAGTCTTAGCACTCTATTTACTAACAGTTCGGTGCACAGTCTATTGACAGCCAAGAAGTATTTTAAAAGCTTACATGACGGAATGAAAAATACTTGATTGCTTCAAAGAAAGATTGAGAATGTTTTACTGAGTTCATTCTTACCGTGGAGGGAATCTTATGGGACCTCATAGGCTTCTGAGAAGAAATGCTAAGAAATAATGTGCCTAGACTACTTTTCCTCTGTGTTTTCACTTCGGGGTATCTATCATGCAGGGTTATTCCATTGAATTGTCAGAAGCGTTTCATTTGGTTAGGTTTTACCTATTTAATGGGAGAATTAGTGGTGATTGGTTGTATTGGTTTGTTTCTGCTCCCTGCAAGGACAAATGCCACCATGGCTCTTCCATGGAATGTCCAGTATGTGTATGTGGTACAGAGCTGAAATTTAGGTACACTTTTAATACTTTCCTATTTTAGTAAAATTCATCTAATCAAGAAAACTGGAACCAGCACATAAAATAACAATCAAGTTATATGAACTAGAATACTTTGGCTGTTGTATCTCTATTTATTTCTTCTCCACCATAAAAAAATGTATGAATTTTATGGAAAGCACTAGTATTTTCAGTGACTGTTTCTAAATTTGAATTTTTATATTTCCATGTGAATAAAATGAATAAATTGTAACTAGTTATTACAACAGTCTAAATTGGGAGTTAATCCCATGTTTCTTCAGGAATTACAGCTATAGCAGAACATGAGTTTGACTTAGAATTGCTAGACAATCAAAATTTGCATGCATATATTTAAGCAAGAGACAAAGTATGTGGAGACGGATGTTTCCTCTTTTTTGAAATCAGATTTCTAACTGGTTTTTCAGAAATCAAGCATTAATGTGAAATTGAGATTATTGTCCAGTATTGACTACACTGTACCTTCTCTATATGTGATCATGTACCTCACCTGAACCTGCAAAAGCCATTGTCTTTGAGGAGCAAATGATTGTAATTCAGTTTTTTATTAGTAGTACTATGGAGGCAGTCCTTTTGTGCTAAGCAGTACTGAGTGATATGCGGTGATTTTACGATCTTATCCAGGGATTAGAGAGTGGCAGCCAAGCTCATTTTCCTTAGAGTCACATATTGGCCTCAAACCATGGTTCATGGACCATACTGATAAAAAGCAAATGATTTTATTCAGTTCACATTAAATTCAAACTTCAAGCCCTAGAGACTACAGAAATAATGTCTTAACGCTTTATCTTACAGAGCTGAATTCTTCTAGGAGTAGCAATCCTTCAGCAGCAGAGCAGAGAGTGCTTAAGCTTTTAGGAGTCTGGCATCTTGTCCTGAAATAAGCACTGTGCTATGAATTAAATTCTGAATTTCTTGAGTGCAGTTTTCAAAATTGTTGTGTGCACTCCTCCCATGAGAGCCACAGCAATATTATTTATATATACCAAAGTTATTTTTAATCTTCTTATGTTGAAGAGAAAGTCAGAGAGGATCCCTTCAGCTTTCAATAGATGTATTTTTTTATTATTTCCAGTGAATGTAATGAGAAGCGGGTTGCTGGAAGGGGAGAAGGGTTGGGTAACATAGTATCCTTACAAAGAGGTTTTGAGTGATTCTTGATCCTTTTGTGATTTTGTTTTCTCATTGTGGTATACAATGCTATACAGAATAGCAGCACAGTCTATCATTGGTGGTGTGAGAGATGTTTACCTCTTACTTATGATACTGTGAATATCAAATTTCTGCTACACCATTGTTCAGTGTCAGAAATGCACTAGAAGATATTGGAAAATGAAAACCCAAATGATGAAATACCCAAAATGAAAGTGGGTGTGTCTCACAGAGTGAAAGGAAGATATTAGAATTTCTTTCTAATACTGAATCATTGCAAAGGAGTGTATTCTGAATCCAAACAGTGAAATACAGCACACCTTCCCCTGGAGTTGTATTCTCATAAATATCTCTAGTATTTCTTTTGTCATTGTTTGAGTATCATAAAATCACAGACAGATTAATAATCCACTTGCAGTGGAACAACGATCTTTTTCTCTGTGATCAAAACCCCTTATCAGCATGTACAATTTCCTTTTTCTCCTGATCCCCTGCTAACCAGAAAGAGCTTTGATTTCAGTGCTGGTCACCATTACAAATTGAAGAAAGCTTTTAGTGAAATACTGTGCTCTATTTCTCTTGAGCAGTTCAATGGGTGCTTTTCACCTAAAATGGTCAAAGCAGAAAGACAGTGTAAAGAAATGTTAATGCTTAATACTGGTTCATGTAACTGTTTTTCTTGTGGACTCTCTTTTATCTGGGATTCCAGTAGGTGGTTAGGCTGACCAATTGATGGTAACAAAACTGACCAGAATACTTGATTATAGCTTGCAACATTTTCTGTATTATTTTTGCATTTGAAATGCCTGCTGCTATGATAGTAAGTACATGAATCTAAGCCTGGCATTTTGCATTTATTTAGTAAAAGGGATTAGTTGAATTCCACACTGTCTGTGCAATTCCTTCATAATTAGGAACAGACTTAACAGGACTTATAGGGACTATACAGCTCTTTCATCAGCATCCTCTAATGGAGCAGGCACTCTCCCTGTAATCTGAATTACAGCACTCTCTCCAATACCCTTCTTGAAACCTAAGTGAGCATAATAAGTGGCTGATTTCACTAAGACTGAAGAAAAGTTAACCACAGCAACAAGGACAAAGCCTTTCTCTACGTCTCAAACCAGAAGAGTATGTTTGACTATGCTGAGTAGTGGTAACCTTAGAATCACCACAAATGTCACCAGTCCTGTTCTTTTTGAGCACTGGCACTTGAGGATTACCTTATCGTCTTCTATTAAGTTACCTGTCCCCTGGAAATATTGCAATAGGTACCACAGGCTTTACAGAGTGTAGACTGATCTATCTTAAAGGACAATTTTAATTTCATACTCTTTACCAGGAAAAACATTGGCTGCCTTGATATAAAGTTCAATTTTTGTGTTGAAGTTGTCAATCTTTCTAGACTTTCCTCTGCCAGTCTGGATAAAGATCTCCTGACTGCATGTCCTTAAATAAGATTAACCTGTTATGGAGCTCTTGACTGTCTGCATTACAGAACATTCTAGACAGACTAGAAAACACAGTGCTGCCCAAAAAACTACTCGTCCTACAGCAAAAATGAAGTATCTTTGACGAATCTGATTTTTTTCTATTCTTTGTTTCTGAAGACAATGAGTAGCAGCAGTGTCACTTAGTCTAATAGTTTTGAGCTACAGCGGTTAAGAACTATGAGTTTCTTTTCTAGACCTACTGCATTTTCACTTTCTATCTCTAGTTCTATTTATTTCTACTTATAAATAAAAAGGTACTGATTCTGTAAAAAATAGGAGTTGTCTGGGTAGGGAAATGGAATATCTTTCTGTGTTTGCTTTGATTGTTGGCTGTTTTAAATGTCTTTAAATATCAAACTTCTTGTTACTTTCATTTCCATTTGAAAACTAGGGAGTGGAGAAATTAAACAGCCCACAAGTTTTTCTGATTCTTTTACGTTTGTTTTTAATTTCAGGATTTCCTTTGAGTTTGTCATTTTGATCTTTTGAAAGAATGTAATGCAAAAACATTGAAATCTTGAAGTACATTTTCAATATTTGAAGGCAAGTGCATGCTGTGTTCTTTTCTGGTGATATTTGGAATTCAACCCTAGTGAACATCCTTCTGAAAAATGTATGGAGTAACTGTACATAAATGTCTTAAAATGTAACTAAATATGGCTTCCCGTGTGAATGGAACTTAAAATTAGAATGACACTTCTGTGAACACAGATCCTTTTCCCAAGGGAAGATTCCACAGCGTATATTTATACAGTAGATTAATTCATCCTTAGAATCTGTGCTGATGCTTTGCCAGCAAAGTTGAAAAAGGGACAAGAGCTACTGTGATCCAAGAATGCCAGCTGGGTGTGTGCCCAGAGCTGGGCTTTGTCACACCCAGGCTGGTCAGCCATGGCTGAAGATAAAAATCATTAGTATGTACTGACTAATGACTGCTACTGCAGGAGGAGAAGCAAAGGCCTTTGTGTTTGAGACTGTAAAGCACTTATTTTATTGAAAAGTGACTCAGACACTTTAACTTCTATCTTACTCAGCAAAAACTTTGGGGAAATTTTTCGTACCATTTCTGAAGATAGTTTTGTGGTTTTATTAAACAAAAATTTTCAAGCTCCTTTTATTATGCATTATGCATTCAAAAAGTTGACATTATAAAATCGAAGTCCTTTCATGCCTTGAACTAATTGTTGTGCCCTTTTCACTTAATTATTGCCATGTCATGAAATTCTTTAGCTAAGTATCCTGAAAGGCATAAAAAAACCAAGGCCTACCCAAACAAGCTGTGAAATGACTAATGGCTTCAGCTTCCATCATCTGCCCTGTCCTTTAGGAGAACATGACTCTGCCTTTTCTGTGACACATCTCTGGAGTTTACAGGACATCGTGCATATCCGGTTAGCAGTTAAACATTTTATTACATTTGCATACTAATGTCTCATCCTGTCTTGGAGATTCTTACTGTGGAACCTGGATGTTCTTACTCCTTTCTAAAATAAATATTGAGACTTCAGATGTTCAACTAGAATATAAATGGCAGGAGCAAAGCTATTAAATGTGAAACATTTGAATGGATAAGCCCAACACAGAAATAGAAGCAGGAACTCTTTGCCACGTGCCTTTTATCATCCAAGAAAGGCAGCGTCTGTTGTATGTTCAGGTTGGACAAGCAAAATCTCACCTCGCTTTTCCCTGAGCTAATTAGAAAAGTCAAATGCTATTCAGGCTTCTGCTCATAAAAGCTCATTTCCAAACTTTGTACAATGCTTTAAAGTTCTTCTCTGAAGGAGACTGAGAGCAAATTGAAGCAAAAGTTTCATTTTAGAAATGTGTGAATATCGGAATGAATCTGGTGCTGCTTTCTTATGTGCACAGAAGGGTAATCCTCATTGGCCTTGGTGCTGCCTAATTATACATGTTTGATATTCTGGTTGCCTGCACCTGGCTTTAAGGTATTTATTCTGCTCCCACATCACTTCCATGCTGGGCTTAGAGTTTGGAAACTGATTCTGAGTCCACTGGTGCCAAAGATCTTTTGCTGCTAATTGCAACAGATTTTGCATAAAGCTGAAATAGAAAGTGCTGTTTGTTAGAAACAAATGTTAAAAGTGGTAAAACACAATTCCTCATTCACAAAGAGGCTCAGACAAAATAGGCAGATGCCTGCTCTGTTTTTTTTTTTTTACTGCTGTGTTTATCTGAGAAGCAAGTATTTGGTTATAGACAAGTGAATGATTTATTTAAATATACTTCTGCTTTTAATGCAAGGGCATAAAACTTCTATAAATGGGTGAGTATACTGTTATACCAAGGGGCTGCACAGATAATTTTCTTTCAACCCTAAAGTTCTGGGAAGAGATAGTAGCACAAAGCATATGCTATGAGTATTTTTCTAAAGCAAGCGCCTAGTGCTTTACTAGTCTATATGTGGTATTTGCAGTTTCCCATATATCTTTAAAAAGGCAATTTTGTTACTTTATGATTGTGAGAACTTCGTGTGGCAGAGTAATCAGTTCTACTGAAGAAAAGGCACTTATTTCTAGGCTTGCAGTCACAGCCAAAACCTCGTTAGCACACTGTGGGACTGCTTCCCATTGAAAGCTGAGGATTTCTAAGTAGGAATTCTAAATAAAAATGCTGGGATGCTAGGAATGCCTATTAAATGTGGTGTGGTTGTAGTACATGTGGTGCGTTTTTCAGAAATTGCGTTTTAGTTTTGTTAAAAACACACAAATTCTGGTAGGATATATTGATTTCGTATTTCCTTTTTCAGTGAAGATCTAGAGTGATATTCTCTTATGAATATAAGTTAACTAGAAACATGACGCCCTTACAACTGGTAAAACCCAATTTAATGTGTCTCAGGCACTAAATGAATATGCAGCTATTGAAACAATGCTGTTTCAAACTTTGGCTTCTCTTTGCCAGTTCTGGACACAGTTGCATTGCAATATGTTTTCCTCTTTCATTAACTGATAATGAATAGATATTGGGGGGTGGGGGGATGTAAGGTAGTTACAAATGTATTTATAAAATACATGGAGCCTTGTTGTGAAGTCTTAGAAGGTATTAATTTGCAGTGGCTGCACAAAGGGGAAAGAATGTAGGAAAGAGCCACAGGCACATTATAATGTCATATTAACATTTCAGAATTGTAGGAAGATGCATTTTGCACAGTAGCCTTGAATATCCAGGATCGATATTTCTTTTGCTCTCCTTGCAGGAGTTTATTATTCTTTCTTTATTTGAATATTAAAATATCAAGAGGCACAAGTTCTGAGCTTTAGGCTGTGACTTTACACTCACTGGTCTCTTCTGGTGACAGTAGTCATTGATGGAAATGAAGGAGACCGGCTCTGCTTGGGTCATTGTGGCAAAGAATTCTCCCTGTTTCTGGCCTTTTTGTTCCCTACAATGATGAATTCTGTGTAGAATGTTTCCATCACGAGTGCAAAAAGAAAACAGATGTGTTTACATTGTCTCCATGGAGACACAAAGACACAGGCTAAATTCGCACTGGCATCAGGGAGAAGATTTCCCTTCCTTTGTCTTCCAGAGATGGGAAATAAGAGGGAGAATATTTGAAGCAAGCTAAACAGAATTCTCTAGAGGCTGTTTTTTCCCATTGTCTTTTCAGTGAAAAATTTTCTGCTCCATCGGTGAAGATTTCTGAATGCTCTGTCAGATGTTGTAGTTTTACTAGAAATCCAGTAAGATTTTAAAATGTTCTTATTTTTATTAATGTTTTAAGCAATGACAAACAGAAGTCACTGCAGTGCTTTGTTCTTTGTCTCATACACACTTGTCTTTTCAGTTTATTCAGTGAGCACGTGTAATTAGTTGGGAACATTCAGGAGATGCAGTAGAACCACAGGACATTCCTTCAGTTCCTTCTTTGGAAGTTCGCTGACTAGGTTTTCCTACACATTAATTGGGAAATATTTCTCTATCATAATTTTTGTCCTCTCGTGCTTCTCTGTTTTCATGGATCTTTACAATCCACCAGAGTGTTTCTCAGAGCAACTGCGGTTTGGCTGTAGCATGTGTATGACAGAGTATTGTGTGAATGTTCTGAGACGGATGGCGACTAGGAAAGGAAGAAGCCTCTTCCCTTTTCTGTTCTTTCTCTGAAGACCGTGATTTGTTTACAAGTGACTCAGAACTGAATATATACATCCTTATAAAGGGATGCAGTTCTTAAAATAAATAATGTGTAACAGAGCAAAGTTTGAGCATGCACAGATACTCTGGTTAATCTTATTCAGTTGCCGAATATATTTTTACAACTCATAGGTGTCCATTCAAGCTATCACTTAATATATTCTCTAAACTAATATAGTTCCAAAAACTGTTGCCTAGCAGGCAAATGTTTTTTTTTTGTTTTTGTATTTTAGCAGAATTATATTTTAAAATGAAATTAAAACATACAGAGAGGAACTGTTCTGTGATGGCAAGTTGACTTTCTGGGGGAAAATCATTAAATAAAATGTGGGGATCGGTTTTTAGGTTAGGTTTATCTTCCGAATATGCATGTCAATGTGTTTGGTTCAGAAGCCTTACTCAACCACTTTGAAATAACTAGCTTTCTTGTTTTAAAACAAGTCATTCAACATAGCAGGAAAAACACTGACTTGGATGAGCAATCTCATAGTGGAAGTGAACAGCAGAAAACAGAGCAGATGGTAGGGAAAGAATCCAGAAGCAGGTGTGAGTTGCATGCTTACTTCCCTGTATTTCGGAGCTTACAGTTGTGCCAGAAGGGTGAAAGCCAGAGTAGATCTGTAGCCTAAACTTAGATGTCTCACAAGCTGGTTCTACTCTTGCTTGCTTCATTTTCAAGGCAAGTCTGTGCTTCAGGCCTAATGCAAGTCTAACATGCACAGGGGCGATACGTACCTATTGGAATTTGGTTTATCAGTGTAAAGCTTCAGGATGGCTGTGTTTATGCCATGCAGAGGCAAGTGTGATTATCATGTAAGTTCTATCTCTGTGAGATTATATCTCATATTGCATCACAAAATATAAAGCAAAATTGAGATATTTTGTTCACTGGGTCTGCACTGAACTGGTAGAGAAACTGCAAAATAAAATAGAAAAAATTGCCCATGTAATTGTTCATTCTTTTAGATCCACCAGTAGAAACTTGTTTATCTAAAATCTCCTGGCAGATCTAATAAGTAATGAATTCACGATACCTTGCATCCTGTTTCTGTCATTCCAGTCACAGCTCACTCACTTCTTCCTGTGCAGTAGCCCAGTCATCTTATTAATGAGGCACTTCAGCTTTGTGCCATCAGCAGGTTCCATTGTTTCACTCCTCATTCTTGTGATGTGAATGTTAATGAAAATATTAAATGGCCAGTCCAAAACCAGAGCTATTGTGAACACAAATCAAGCATTTAAGGAAGCTCCTCAGTAATCTAGTTAATCTATTTTAGCTACATTCAGTAATAATAGTGTCTGAAATGGCTTTTTATTATGTTGTCTGTTAAAGTTTTGCTAAATTAAGTCTCCCGTATTTTCTGCTGTGTTTCCTTAGAACATCTGTTACCTTAGGGGAAAGAAACTGCTTTAGTCTGGGTGATCTACTCTTGCTAAATCCACATTGTATTTTCTCATTCTTGTTGTAGTTCTAAGTTTGTTCATCTCTTTTCTAAAACTGTTCTACAGCTCAATCCAGAGATTCCTGGGTGAGCCATTCCTAAAAGCCATGTGGACACTGCATTACGATTAATTGTGAACATGCCTCCAGCCATTTTGGAGGGTCATAGTTTTGTTTCTGTACAGTCAGACCTCTGAAGTGAGGAAACAAATCGTGTGAGATGATTTGTTCTCTGTTTATTTATCTTTGCCCTGGTGAGCGGCCAGTTGGCTGTTGTTTCTTCATTGTTACTTCATGTTTCTGCCTGGCAGCTTCAGATCTCAAGCTGGTGCTTACCGGATTTACTTTCATTGCTTGCTTAATCTCCAGGGGAAGCTTCCAGCTGGTTCATCTCATCTTGTTATGTTGCAAGGAATGAGCTGGTGTGTCTTGTTCCCTTCCAATGTCTTCTGAAGAAATGAGGAAGGTAGCAACGCAGTTGTCCGTAGACTACAACTTAGAAACTGCTGTTACAAAAGTATTTCAAGCTTGTACATAGCAAGAATACAAGGACAACAGGAGAGAATGCTAGCACCGTTTTAATCATCTACAGACTAAGCACTTAGAATTTTTTGTCCTATGTTGAACTGAAGGGCAGCAACTATTCCAGGAAGGAGAAACAGTACAGCCCATGCTGATGGGTCACCTTAAAACAGGTATCCTTAACTACTATGGGCTTTTCTGCTGTGCTAGGCTTGCATGTTCTGTCCTTGCATTTAATAAATGATAGAGATCTCAAATAATTAAAATAGCACTGGCTATCTGGAGAGCTGCTCTACTGTATTTGACAATGATTCTTGTGAGGTGGAATGTGGGGAGAGGATTCAAAACAAAGGGTCAGATAGTCCAGAACCTTGCATAATTTTTTATCTGAAAAAGTTTTTTTTAAAGAAATTCTTTTTTGCTGACCTTTGATGACTAATGTACATAAAGACTGTTGTTTAGTCCAGTGATCTGAGGCTGAAGTGCAATCCAAAGATTCTTTTTGACATGAAAGACACTTTTCAATTTTTGTGATTTCATCTGTTGTTTTGGGTGAATGTCCAGGTGGATGCAGTGGGACTTTCTGTAGCTTAAGGATCACGTGAAGCAGTGAGGTGATCAGTTGCCAAAGATAGTGACTGGGTGTTAATTGAGCTGTATCCTGAGACAATGCAGAAAAGCTTGGAATTCTGTTTTGTGCCAAGGCAGCCATGTCACTGCTATGTTTTGACTTGTGCTTGCATTTAAGGGTCTGTACTGGATGGAAGATATCGGGCTTGTACTTGTTCATTTAAATCCTCTCCACTGACTGAGCTTAATGGGATTTCATTGAACCGAAAGGTCACTTCTGCATCACACTTGCTGTCTCATGATGTAGTTTACTGCTAGCCATGTTGCATACTGTAGCAGAATGCTTTCTGTTGGAAAGTAAGTTAATGAATGACATCTAGATGAAGAATGAAAATCAAAGTTAGAAGGTCAGTATTAGGGTTTGCAGTGGTTATGTTCAGTCTTCATAGAGAAGCAAGGTGGTGAGGTACTGGATCATGTTGCCCAGAGAAGTGTACATTTGCCACATCAAGAAGGACCTGATCAGTCTTTTCTCACTAAATCAGAAGGATACCTTTGTTTCCTCTACCTGCAGTTATCAAACTGAGGATGAACTGCAAGTAGGAATACTTCCTACTGCACTGCCTGGTACTAATAATGTGCTTGTGCTGAAGGCAGTCATCTTAAAGTGAACCCGTTCTTCCTGAGGAGTGCTGAGCCTTATTCCAATATCCCTGTTTTTTTTTAAATGAGAATATAATGTCATTAATTTTGATGAAGTTATGCTTGATCAGCACACTTGTACATGAGATTGCAGAGGTATGGAGTTCCCAGCCTGATGACAGATGTGTGATACTTACCTAGATGTCACAGCTTATTGCTTTCAGCTGTTTACAAACTGCATATGAATTGGCACTGGGAGCACAAAGGTGCTCCTTTTGGCTCTGATTCTTTGGCTTTTCTCCTGTATAGCTAGCCAGCTAGCATCCCTCAAGTGGGATGATTTTCAAGCTCTGCCTTTCCCTCGGGTCAAAGCAATGCAGTCTCCAGGATGGGGGTAAAAAGTCTCCTCTCTTGAGTCCTAATTACAGTTCTGCAACATCAGGCCAGTAGCTATCAGCTCTGAGGAATGCCAGCTAGAGTTCCCCCTGCTCTAGGCTGTGCTCACAGCTGCCTGCTGCACCTGGTTTAGATGCTGTGCCCCCTCCATTTACTGGGCCACAATCCCAAAGATCTGTTAATCCTTAAATTAGTCAGGGATGCTGGAAAATTTGAGTACCCTGAGAGGAGAGTGGGGAATCTATTTGGATTTCAGTTGGGTGCTCCTGCAGCATGGTAATTACAATTTCACAGTGGTGCAGACAAGCGAAGAAAACTAAGTTTGGATTTCAGCAAGCATTTGCAGACCTATTTTTTGCTAGCTTGGAAATTCATTCAACATTTTAAAAGTAAATTAATAATAAAAAAAATTGTATTTGTATAATGAATTTTCCATGGAGACGATTGCGACAGAGCTTTATCTCCCAGAGGAGGGCAACAAAAGCAGATGTGGGGAATGGAAAGATGTGAAAGGTTTAGGAGTTCTCTTCTATTATGATGCCATTTGTTTTTAGAACCACACATTATTCTGGCCCAGGTCACAAAAGAGTTTTTAAAGCAAGGGGCATGCAAGTGGGGGCGGAGGCAAGGAATGGGAGAGAATAAAAGTCATGAGTCTGCTGCAGATCTCTCATGAGAATTAATACAAATAACTTTTGATCTAGATGCTACATACCCCTGATTCACATGCCTCTCATTTCAGCTGGGGTCAGACACATAAGCAGTTTTGTCTGGGCTGAGCACAAATCTGTGTTCTTCCTCCTTTCTGTAAAACGAGAGTGAAAGCCCTGCTGTGCAGAGACACTGGGGATAAACACACTGAAGGCTGTTAATATTTTGTGCAATGCTGTGAAAGTGGGTGTGTTCATCTGTTGTAAACCTGAAGTGATGACTATGACCTTAGCAGTATCAACATTTTTTAGCATTGTAAATAAACACTTTTGCCAACAGTATTGTGCTCAGGTGTCAAGACTGCTTTAGCCAGAGTTAAGTTCTCTTCTTCTCCACTGCTGTGAGCCAGTGTGGAAAGAAGGAAGAGAAAGTGGCAGTGCTGCTACCTATGGATCAGTGAGATCAGGGAAAGCTTCTGGAGGAATCCTGGCCTGAACCAGATCTTTGCACCTTGTGAAGTTCTGCTGGCCTTTGTCTCCATCTTGACAGGACTATAATATGGGGTGAATGGACTAAATCATTGCTGCACCTCCCTTGCTTTCTGAACAGGCATTTCTCTCTCTTCTGTAACTTTCTTAAAGGAGAGAACAACTTGGCCCCCGTATGGAGTCAAGAAAGGGGGAAACTTCAGACTGACTTCATCTGCATGTGCTGAAGAATTTTTTGAGCTGGAAAGCTTGCTCTGTGCATGTGTGTTGTGTCAAGGCTAGGTGGTAAAAGGCTGGATAGCATGAGGTAAGTGTTTGGAGAGCTAGTTGACATCCTGAAAATTACCAGAGACCCTCTCTTGAAACCACTTGCACCCTTGTGCAGGGCTGATATTCATGTTAGTTACCTAAAAGTCATTTGCAGTGCCTGTGAACATGACTCTCCTGCAGCTCATGTGAGCTCTGTCAGCTCTATTGTGGGCTACACAGACAAGGCCACATTCCTCACCTCTGAGCTGGTACTTTGTAGCCCTGAGGGATGGGGCAGGTGGAAACTTGCCTGGAGGTGGAGGTGGATGAATGAGGAGAAGGGAGAGACTTGTTCTTCAGCAGGGATGGTATTATTTCAAATGCTTGTTCAGATAACCAAAGAATTGGAAGAAAGTTGTACGATTTTTTGTGCCCTTTTGGGAAATGCTGTAGAATTGTTTTCAACAGTACTTCTATTTTGGAGTGTTTGATACAATGAAGTATTGTTTTTTTTTTAAATAATAATGCAGTATGCTCCTATTTCACATAATATTTCTGCACATTCTCAGTTACATCTACGTAACTGTAAGCTTTCAGTAAATCTTAGTTTGTTTAGACTAGTTCCATAATAGAAGTCTTGCCTGAAACTCACAGGGTGAAAATATACATGCAAAAGAAAGTGAAATTATTCCTAAAAGGATAAATACATTAAATTAGCAGAACTTTATGTTGATGTTTGAAATACCCTATTTCATGCATTTTCTTTAAGAAATATATTTAATGTGCAAAATTAACAGCAGCCAGAACACAGATGTAAGGTGTTCCTTTCCTAAGGAATTTGTGGCTGCTTGTGTACAAGAGTCAGTTGCTTGTCGGATGTCAGTGGTGACTGTTCTCACTGTCATACTGTACATACAGCTGAGCGTGAACTTAAGGAGTGGGCTCTTCAAAATCAAGGCTTTCTTAATTTTGTTGATGCTTCTGTTTGATTTCATAAAATAACACTAAGTAATTCTGCAAAGCCAATCAGTCATCTTAGCTGCAACTGTGTCTGGAGTAAATTATAAATCCTCTTTTCAACCTGCCACAGAAGTGTTTTAATTAAATCTGCACCATCAGGATGAATGGGGAGGAGAAAGCCACCGGCATTTTACTATAAGAGGCAGCTTCAGCAGAAAGGCGATGGGCTACATGGGCTACCCAGGGTAAGTTCCTTCTCACCTGAAATAGCTGTGCTTTTGGGGAGCGACTGAGGCCCTCTAGCAGGGGATTCCACGTGGGTTATAACAAGCACAGCACAGGCAGGAACTTGTGTTATGTGGATAAACAGATCTTAAGAGCTCCAGGGCTGTTAGTCCAGCATCTTTTAAAACACATATAGGTCTGATCTAAGTCGCAGGGAAACAGATAGGAATCATTCAGTTCATTTTTAGATCAGGTTCAGTTTCCACAGGCTGCATGTTCTACATCTCTTTCCCAAATCCACCATGTTATTCATCAATTTTAAAAATCTAGTGTTTATGTTGGTAAATACAATACAATACTGTTCTGTTCTTCAAGGTGCTGAAAGCCCTCAAGGGCCCCTTCTGAGTGGTGAGGTTGCACAGTGTTCTGGAGGGCTGAGCCCTGACAGAATACAAGATGCAAAGCTTTTATTTTTATTTTTTTGAAAAGAGAAGATACTATGTGAAGATGCATCTTCTCTCCCTGTTCCACCCTTCCTCCCCCCCTCACCCTGTAAAATACTGATAATAATAGCTGCATGTCAGAATGTTTCTTAAAGTAATTTCATTTTGCATTGCTTTATGGGAACTTGGCTTTGATGCAAGATTTTTATTTCCAGTATGTAAACTTCTATGAGGTTTGCTGTAGTCTGGTGCTGCATGTGGTTTTTCCGTTCTTTTCCCCTTTGCTTAGACTCCCTGTACTTTCTTCCTGAGAAAGTGAAGGCAATGAAAGTCATGTGTTGGTTGCTTAAAAGGGTTCCCTAACTTCACAATATGAAACTTTTCTGCACTCCAAATTTTGGCTTTGTCCTTAAAAAACAAACCACATAACCCACATGAAAGCATATGCGCTTAAGTAGAAACATGTTGGAGGAAAGTTTACAAGTGGTAAATCCTTACTGTGCCCGTCTTGACAGTGTGCCCAGGCCACCCATTTCATGTTTAAGTAGTCATTTTAACTGAAACATGTGACGTATTTCCAGCTTTTGAAAGCCATTACTTTACCTGGCATTGGTCAGGAGAAATGACAGAAATAAACTGTCTAAACAGTTCACCAAAGAAGGCAGTCTGTGTGGCAGAGTTCTCTTATTTCAGAAGGCTGTTCTTTTATGCCTGTAAGTCTCAAGTGGCCAAGTAGTTAGTGACCTCCCTGATTCTTTTTCCTTCATTTATTTTCTTGGCTTCTTCATAATGAGCAATAGCTAGGGGCATTAGTGAACACATTTTGCCTAATTATGAACTGTTCCAAGCACTGTGGATTGGAAAGTTCTGCTCTTGCCTACAGTGCTTTTGGAAAAGACTGGTTAGAGAAAAAAGGGGAGCACACAGTGGGAAGTCTGACAAAGAAAGACACTGTTAATCGAATAGAGGAAGGAGAAATTGAAAGAAATACGAAGGAAACTTCTGCAAAGCATTGCAAATTTAAACAAAGTGAGGCTACAAGCCATATCTATAGGAGGTAAATATTATCATCATATTTGGACAGAGGGGAAACCAAAGTTAAATCACAAAGGGACAGTTGGTGCTAAAACTCCAAGCTCTGTAGCAACAAGATCATGGATGTCCATTTGCCTAGCTCTGTCTGTGATGTAAGCTATCCAGGTGGAAATCAGTTCTAACCATGAACTTGCTGTCTTGCAACACAGTGCTTTAATTAATAAGCTTGGCTCTGTTAGTTATGTCTGTGCACTAACTGCTTCTTTTTCAGAGTCTGCTCATGTTTAGTTGGTGTCTTAGCCAAGTAGGATTTACACTCCAGTGTCTGCAGAGGGTTTTACAGATGTGTTTAGCTAGGTTGCCTAAGCATCTGCCTAGCATCCTAATTAATAAAAAATTCCAGTTAACCTTCCTTCTGGCCTTTATTATTAGATGCTCCTGAATCAGGATTTGTATGCTCTTTCTGAACATGAGCGAAGTCTCCCATTTGAATGAGATCCTCAATTCTGAAAGCTGTTCTGAGTGATCTGAAAATGAGAACAGCTCAGTTTTCTAAGCCTTTCCAAAGGAGTTGGTGTGGCTGGGAACTCTATCTTCTCACCAAGTAACTGTGAGCTAGTATGGTTACTTGGGTGTTAGACAGTGTAAGGTATTAGAAGCCTTAGGGAATTCTGTTGTATGCCACACTTGGCCTGTACTCAGACAAGAAGGCTATAATCAGTTCATTCTAGCTTCATTTTTTAGATGAGATACTTAAAGCTGAAATTGGATGTTACTGAGAATGGTGATCTTCAAAGTGCCTACACCCAGTGCATAGCTGAGGACGCAGCGCTGTACCATCTGTTACTGTTCCCAGGAAGATCTCAAAGGATGTCACACTGTTAGGTCTTGAGCTCCAGGGACTGACATATGATTCTTGCTTCTATTAAAAATCAGTTGCTCAAGTCCAACCTAGCAGTTGCCTCATAGATGTCATCTTTTTCCCCCAAACATAATAATTTAACTTAAATTGGTATGGATGATTTACTTTGTTATATATTCATAGCTAAGTTAGGCTGCTCTGTTTACTACGGTTGTTTGCTGACAGATGCATGAAAATGTGTTAAATTGATAGAAGCGAGAAAAGCTGCTCATGGCTATATTTTTTATTGATAAGACTGGAAGGTAAGAATATACTGGTTTATGTTAATATATAGCTCATAGAGTAAGCCTGATAAGTAGAAAACTTTTCAGAGAGGATTTACATGCTTTCCTTTGTATGTTAACTCCTAAGAGGGGAATTTCTTCCAGTGTGATATTTTTTTACTTAAGTGGGAACCATTTTTTTCTTTAACTGTTAATGTTACTGCAAATGTGATTCCAGGCATCTGGCTTCATTCTCTTTTCCATCCAGAACAAATCAGTATATGGAATTAGTAAGATCTCTCTAACAGACTCAAGTTTTGCAACTTGCCAACAAAGGTTTTAGGTTTAAGTATCTATTAAAATGCTGTAAAGCTTTTGTGAAACTTTAACAATATGACATACTGAGGTTTATGAATTCTTCCTCTATCCAGAAGAGTTTTACTTCTGTTGTGGTAGGACACCAGGTTACTATTCCAATGACATGTGGTCATGTACTTACTTGGGAGTGCTTCTAAAATCTGCTTCTTTTTCCTTGTTCTTGTAGAGATGTCATTAAAGTATCGAGCACCTCCTCTCAGCTAGCTCATATCAGTTAAGTGTTCTGTGATCTGTAAGAACCAAGTAAGCTGTATAAGCATGCAGTTCCGGTGGTGGTAGATTGGTGGAGGAGGAGAAGGCTGCACTCTGTGGAATAATCTTTTTTTAAATTAAAGAGAAGCGTAAGCCCTGCTATTGCTGCCAAACTGAAAGGATTTTTGACGATAGACTTCAAGTTGACTGCAGTTGTTGCAGTGTTTATATACTCCTCACTTTCAAACAAGAGATTGTGGTTTTTTTTGAGGTTTATTTTTCAAATTGGGAATCTCAGCTATAGTTCATGTGAGAGTACAGTGTTCTAACTCTAATAAAGCTAGGAAGAAGAGGTCTTACCTTAAGAGAAGATAATTGGTCATTACCTGTATGACATCAAATGAAACTGTACAGTTCCATGTGCCACCCACATAACACTTAGCTGTTTAGCAGATTACCATGATTCCATGGACTATGGTTAATTGCAGCTGCAGTAACAGAAATGGACATAACTGCACTTATTGTCGGTCTCAGTACACTAACTGCTTCTTTTTGTTTTCCTTCTGGCTGCTTGCTAATGACATTTGTGGGGGCTAGGGCATTGCTGAGATATGGTACTTAGCAAGTTACTAAGGTGGTTGTTATTTAACAGAGAAAGCATTATCAGCAAATAGTGGAGAAGAGATGAAATCAGCTGAAATTTGAAAACAAAAAGAAAGTAATTCTTCTATCCTGTTTAGTCACCTAAACAATGGCCTTTGAAATTCACCAGCAACTGTTGGGGTTTAGTTTCACTCTTCCCAGGAAGTAAATGATACACATATATTTTGAACAACTGACCTACAGAGAGGCCATTACTTCTACAGACAGTTTCAGCTTGTCTTATTCTCATGGCTACAAAGACCCAAAGAAAACAGATTACACTTTATTGGCTCTAGCGATCTATGGCATCTCAGTTCCAAGACAACCGTGGGAGCAGGTCTCAAGGTTAACCAAGAGTAAATAGAAGCTATATATATTTATTTCTGCTGATTTCAGGAGAGTAGTTCTTTTAAAAATGAATACATAAATCCAAACTGACTTATGGTGAAACTTGCCTTGTCATCATTAACTTCTCTTGCCATCTACTGTTCCCTGGAACTTGGCTATTTCTCCCACTAACGCAGTGTGATGGCATCTGTTTGTTGTTACACAATGGCCTGTGATTCTTTTCCAGTTTTACCAATTGTTTAATGAAATTAACATTTTGTAATTCACACTTCACTTGTCTCCATCAAAACATTTAAATCAAGTTGAAATAGATTTTTAAATGCCTAACTGATTTTCTCATTACACTCAAAGGATGAATCTGGATGCAGCTGGTACTCTAATTAACAGTATGTTCTCAGAGACACAGTTTATTAAATATGCTATGTCAATATCTTTTTTCTGATGTTTGCACAGAAAAAACATTAGATGTACTTCTAAAGATTGAAATATGAAAAATTTCAGAATTTCAGTGTAACCTAACTTAACAGCTGTGAAGAAGCTTTTAACCAGGAATATTATCTGTGGTGTTTGGAACAAACCTCATGCAGGCAGTGAGTTTGTGCTCTGTTTATGAAGATACAAGCAAATACAGCTAGCCAGAGGATTGAAAACTAAGAAGTTATCCATATTCTGTTGTATTCTAGGGATCACTTAATCTCCTGTTGAAGTTTGCCTTTCAACTTGTGAAGTTTAAATTTACTGTTTAACAATTAGTATTCAAGGAAGAAAGGGGGTGTGGGAGGGGAATTGCTTTTCTGATTAATTCAAAAATTGCTGCTTTAATCTTTCGTTCTCAAATATTTGCTTCATATTATTTTGTAGAAACGTCTGTAGTTCTCTTATACATTTCCTATCACCTGTATTTTGCATTCTGTCCTTTCATGCATTTTACATAAGGACCTTTGTGTGACACCTGTAGGCTTTTGTGTAATATTCACTGAATCTCCAGATCACCCAGAATTTAATTCGTAAGTGTACTTTTTCTACCACTATTACATTAGTTCTTACTGCTCTCCTATAATAAGAGCCACCAGGCCACATTTTACTGAAAAAATGATTTCATGATTTTACTGAAGACAACTTATTGAGTAAGATACTGTTGGTATAAGTAAAGCTATGCCTGTGCAGTAACCAAAATTTGACTGCAGCTCTGAAGGGCTTACTCAATCCAGTTCTAAAGTGGTAGGTAGCAGTATTGCTTATAGACAATTACTATTAAGAATTTACTCAGCAGCTCAGCTGACTTTAGCTGACTGCACAGCAATGCTTGTAGCAGGTGAACTCCTTGCAGTACTTAATGTTAGGTACAGTATGTGCAGTGACATCTTTATGGTGTGGACATGCTGTTTTTGAGTCTGTAGAGTACAGATCTGTGCTGGGATAAAACTGCTTGAGTTGAAAAAGATGGCCAGAATTTCACATCGATCTTAACTACATTTAACTTATTTGTTTAGTTAATTAACCAAATTTCTGACTGCATGTCAGAGTGTTCAACACAGTGACAAACAGTGTAAGGATACCTCAGTGGGAATATCTTCTATGCAGTAGTTATTCCACTTTCTCTAGTGATTGTTGTCCAAAGGTTTTTTCCCTGTGGTATAAGGAAGAGCCAGAACTATGCTGAAGAAGACTGATCTCAAATCTACTCTCACTAGTTCACAGTGTGAGTCTTTATCTCTGCAATTAATACTGTTAAGTATGAAAACAGACTTTCACTGTAATCAGTCAGATTAGAGGAGAAGTGATTCTAATTCATAGTTACTTATGTCAAGAAATGCTCTCATCACATTAAAATGAAAATAAAAATAAAAAGAGTTTAGGATCTCAGATGCCATTAACTTCCTTTGTCTCCTGACCTTTATTTTCCTTTAACTCACTGTCTTTTAGTGAATGTGCTGGAGATTTCCTTTGATAAGGAAAAGATTTTGTTAATATTTTGGCAAACACCGTACAAATAATTCAATCTGTCGGTAATACTTAATTCTTATCATTTGGGGAAGCTTTTGTTTTTCCAGTTGTTAAGATTGCTGCAGACAGGAATTGAAACACCAAACAAGTAGCTCTGCTCTATTTTTATGAAGTAATTCAAGCTTAGGCTGTAACATAAGTTTGGGTTTTTTCCCTGCTGTTTTTGCTTTTCCAGCATAGAAGCAATGAAATGAAATCCGGTGTTCAGTGGTAAGCATGGACAGACAGCCTGTCATAAGGACTCTGTTGTCAGCAGGTTGCTAAAACAGGAATATCAGAATGTTTTCACTGGTTACTTGCCAGAGATGTATGA
>JAOWBP010004554.1:6826876-6837437 GCA_028571105.1 Tragopan temminckii
CGCCCTTCCCGCCGTCCGCTCGCCTCAGGGCGGTCCCTCCCGCGTGCCTTCGCTGTGAGGTGAGGGAAGATCTCGACCGGGACGCCGCGCCGTCCGCTTAACGGGTGCGAGGTGGGACAGGGAGGTTTCAGGGGGAGCGGGCCGAGCGGCCGAAAGGAGTTTCGTGTGGGGTCCCGCGCTCCTGGGGAATAAAACCCAGAGCCGACACGACTTCTTCGCGTCCCACTTAACAATAACCGCGGCTCTCCACAGCGGTGGCCGCAGCGGCGCGTCCCGTCCTGCTGGCAGGGCACGGCGCAGGCTCGGCTCTACCCGTGCGTGATGAGGCTTCTTAGGCGTCTCCTGTGGTGAAGCTGCTCCAGGAGAGTCAAGGGTCGCATTCGCTGTTTGAATAGTTCTGAGCTTTAGCCTTTCACGCCCCTAATTTGAAGGTTTTTCCATAAACGTGGACAACCTATGCGCGCACAGATCCTCGCTCCACACGATGGTAGCGCAGATGTTTGCAGCGGACGCGTAATCTCCACCCAAAGCAGACCCACGGTTCCTGTTTCACTTCTCACTTTTGCATACCTCCTTATGGATTTGATACACACTGACAGTTTGGAGGAAAACAAATGCGTAGGAAGAGATTTAATCACTTCCTTGCTATAGAGCACTCTGATCGTGCTTTCTAACCCATTCCGTACGTTTTCAGCAGATTTCCCACTGAAAATTCAGGAGTGAGAAGCTAATTTTATTCCATACAGATCCCAGGCTAATATTTTTATGACGACATGTCAAGAAAATAATGCAAATTCTTTTCAACTTTCACCAACTTAAAGCTAAGAAAGCAGTCTTGAGACGCCTGCTGTGGGATGAAAAAATATATGTAATGCATGTGTTAAATCAAGTTCTAAATGAAATTTAGTCTTTTTTTTTTTAAACTGTCACATTGCTATTTCTCACTAGAGCAGTTTCCAAGCAGAGTTAGGAGTTTGAAACCAGAGCATGGCTGAAATGTGTTCTGTATCTCTGTGTATTCCTGTGTTACTTTCTTGCATTTTCTTTGCTATCTTGAGACATTATTATGCAAATCTTAAGGTAATCAATTTTCATTAATGTGTATGTTATCCAGATCTGGATAGTCTTGCAGCTGAATTAATCGTAAATCCTTTCCTTTTATTATGAAAGATACATGATTTCTTATTCTACTCCATGCTGTTATAAAATGGCTCAGTAAATGGCACATCATTCCAAATAGACTGTTTTCGAAAATGGGATGTTTCTTACCCACACAGAAGGCTTTATTTTTGCATTAGATTATCTCAGTACAGTTGAGATTTGTTATGACAAAAAAAAGTCTCAAAAATGTCAGAAATTACTTGAAATTCTGAAAATTACTTTAAATGTTTTGGATTTTTCTCATGAACCTCCAGACGGATGAAATTTTACCCTCATGTATGCATGTGGAATGCCTGCAAGTCTGAAGGCAGAATTCATCATTACAAGATATTTTTAAAGAACAGTTTATATATAGTTAGAATTATCAGGGTGATGAATTAGCTTGTGAATCTTCCATTAATCTTATAAGACTATTCTCAATGCTAAGTTATCCCCATATGTATTATAACTTAGTCTCATCTTCATTAAGGTACTGTTTTTTTAGCATTACTATGAGGTTTTGTCCTACTATTCTAAGAATTTTTTAATTTAATTACTACATAACAATTTAACATCTTAAACCAATTGTTCTAGGTACCAAAGACACGTGTGAAGAGATGCTCTTCACACAAATACTTTGCATGCTGTCATACATAGACATCAGAGAAAGAGTGGCTAGGACTGGAACAATCCGGAGAAACAGTGAAAACACAAATCATTTGTTCAGTTGTACAAGAAGTCTTGACAGAACCCAAAAGCATATACAGGTAAGTGCAGTCCACTTATATAATAAACAAAACACTTTTTAAGTATAGAAATTATGCCTTATGTCTTCAAGTAATGCTTCTTTTACAGCAAAAATGCTATCTTACTGGCCAGTTGCAGAGGCAGTTGCTCAGTTTTCTTTTATTTTTTAAACAAACAAAAAACTATTATTTCCCCCGGCTCATCACAGTTTTTATTACATATTTTGATCAATTAAAAATACACAAAATTCCTGTGTGCATACAGTATCATGTATGTCATGGATGTGATTAAGACGAGATTCAAATAGACCAGCAACATGCCATCAGCTCAGGCATTTTCTTCTGATTTTCCCTTGCTCCTATGTTGGTATACAACCTTGAGCAATTTGTTGAATTTGCCTGTGCATCATTCACTCATCTGTGAAATTTGGGATACTTGAAGAAGTACACTTTATTAGTAGTAAGAATTCGTGAATGCATTTGTTAGCTAATTTGTTGTAAGTAAATAAGATATTTAAATATAGGAATCCAAACCACTCATCATAATAATATTTTTTTCTGCTTCATTCTAAGCAGTATAAATGTAGCAATCTATATTGCTTAACACAGAGCTTAAAAACTTGGCAGTATATTTGTCAAATATCATAACACGTGTCTTAGAATCACCAAAGATCCTGTGTGAAAGTTTTTTTTAAGGGAAACGACACACCAATTTTGCTAATTGGTCAGTGTTATGTTAACGATATGTGGAGAGCTAAGGCTGGAAGTACAGTTCAGGAGATCAAGGACCATGCAAAAAGTTTTCACAGTAGAGCTTGGGTTGGAGGGGACATCAAAGATTGTCTGCTTTCACCCTCCCTGCCATAGGCAGGGTTGGCAATCACTAAATCAGGTACAAGACCAGGTTGCCAAGAGCCCCATCCAATCAGGCCTTGAACACCCCCAGGGATGTGGCATCTACAACTTCTCTGGGCATCCCGTTCCATCACCTCACCATCCTCTCAGTAAAAAAATGTCCCCCAACGTCCAATCTACATCTCCTCTCTTTCAATTTAAAGCCATTCCTCCCTCCTCCTATCACCATCTACTGTTCATAAGCTCCCTTTAGGTATTGGAAGGCCACTATCAGGTTTCCCCTGAGCCTTCTCTTCTATACACTAGAAGGATTTCATAGTAAGGAACACTGTATCTTCCAAAAAGTTCTGTGTATTCTTCATGAAAAAAAGATCTCAGTACCCAATTATGGGATTTCAAAGAAACTAAGGTCTAATGCCCACAAGAAAACTTTTCAGAAAACTACTGAGTGTGGTTTCCATATTCATCAATACATTGAGCTCAGAAAACATCTCACCATCTACACACTACATGCTTTTACTAAAAATTCTGACTTTAGAGAGTGCTTTCAGCTCTCTTCCAACAAGAGGCTGTATGCTCATTACATATAATTTCTCTTTAGCTTTCTCCCCACATTGTTTATGCAGAGGGGAGAGAAATGTGACCTGTTAGGATGATGCTTCTGTAGAGTTAAAAATATTGATATCCATTAGGTACAATAATCACATTTTTAAAATCCCTAATGTCTTAGAAGATCCATTAGCCTTAATCATTCCAACACTTTTGAATGGTCTTGCCATCTGCCTTTTTCCAAATAAAGATATATCAAGTTACATTAATAGCATCAGTAATTAAATACTTGGCGGGAACTCAAAAACAAACCCTAAGACCCAAATAATGTAAACTTGGGCCACTGGTTGAGTTCAGGATCTTGCAGCAGGCTATTCTCTGAAGTGACACAGTCAAAAATACAAGAGTGAAACTCAGCATGTGACTGCAAAGCTTAAGTTTTATTTTTTTCCACGTGATGTATGTTACCAGCTGAAAAAAACAGACCTGAAGACTGAGTAAACTAACTAGAACTATACCATGCAGTCATAGTCAGGAAAAAGCTGCTTTGTTATAAAGACAAAATACATTTGTGGCAATGTTGCTACTTTTTGTAAACTGTTGAGAGGTAGGTTTTATTTATTATTGTTGTTATATCTTAGTAATGACTCAGGAACTGGTAGGAGAAGGAATGTGCTGTTGTGAATGTTTCAAGACCTAGCCTAGATTTAGATACTATTGCATATTTACCTAAACAAACAAATTCATCACCAGTCAGAGTGTCATTTAGGTACTGACACTACTGAGAAAACAAAAACATTGGTGGACATGGTTAACCACTGCAAATGCCAGTGGATGGTAAGTGAAATGTTACATTCCTACCCTACAGGACCACATCTTCTGCTAGCAATCAACAACACCATCTGTTATAAGAAAGGAAAAAAGGAAAACAATAGCAACAAAAGGTACTAGAAATATGTAGCTGTCTGAATTTCAGAATGTGAGACACTTGTCTATTTAACTTCAAGATGAGTCTTTCTGTGTAGACTGCTATCAAAGTTTTGATTTTTCACATATCCTTTGTTAATTGCGGCAACTGGTATCTGCAATCTCATGTTTTCTATTCTCTTATTCGTAAGACATTAAGGAAAATGGATTATTACTCCAGTATTAATAGGAAAATGCTCAATAATAATAATCTGTAGCTTCTGGAGTGCTTTTCCATTTCTAAAGACTCTGCAAACATTAATTAGTCTGTTCAGAGTTCAGTTCTGGGAAAACATGCAATCCTACGAAACAGTTGAGCTTTATTGTGACTTTTAAAGCCTGAACTGTGCTTTGGGGTTGGATGAGTGAGCACGTGCAGAGGAAAGCGATATCTTTTTAAGGCACACAGTTTGGGTAGCTACAAGGAACATGTTTAACATCAGCTGTAAATCTTTTCCTTTCTCAATGTGCCAAATAATACACAGGTGTTTGATGTATGATTTTTTAATGTTTAAAACTTCATTACCTCTTTGCATTAGTTTGGCTTTTTCTTTGCTGTATTACATACAAAGGCAGGTTACTGAGCTGACACCAGGATCACATCCTCAAGTTGCTTCTGCTACCCATACATGCTCAGACAGTGGGCAAAACTGATACTTATGGTATTGGTTTCCACATTTCATAATATGAATTGAATTTTATTCACACTCCCTTTAGAAAGTGGATTGATTTTCCCTTTTCAGTCCAATGTATCAAAATACACCTGTCTGGATGCATTCTTCTCTTCATCTCATTTGAAAATGACTACCCTTACTCTTTGGCTTTCTTACTTCCTACAGCTTCTGCCTAAAGACACTGATCCTTCCTTTGTTAGTAAACAGCTTACATGATCTGGATTATATTTATCCAAAAGTTACTCTTTTAAAGTCTAATTACAACATTAGCTACAACTGGCAACTAAACCAAATTTCTTGATTTGAAATGCATAGAACAGTCACGTTCTACAGGCATGTGTAAGTTGCAGTGGAGACTTGCCAGTGATGCTATCTGAGCAATTGCAAATATTGTGTATCTGTTTTGATACAGTAGTACATCTGCTAACAGAACAGAACTTTTCAGGATTTAAGTGAAAGACTGTCTAAGGCACCTTAGCTAGGCTTCAGAAGTTTTTTTTTTTCTATCTCCATTAAGTTGAGGGAAAGCACCTTATGGAGAAGCAGTAAAAGAAGTCATTTCAGTGGGGAAAAAGAGACAGAGGAAGAAAGAACTTCATGTAGCTCAGAAGTTTCTGCCAAGTTGCTTGCTATAGAAGTTTCTGTAGACACACTTTGTAAGCAGAGATTGCTTGGACTCTAGCAGGGGACTGAACATTTTGTGAAAAGATGTACAGCTATACACTGCAGGACAGGGCTCACATTATTTACTGAGAGATGACTGGCTGCCTGCCAAGCTGAAAAACATTCCCTTGCTAGCATTTCAGCTAAAGAAAAAATAAATACCTCAATATTGCTCTATTACAGTGTTCAGACTCTACACTTCAGATGGAAAAATGAAATTTATTGCAACAATAAATGACCCTCTAAGATCTAAAATCTTCCAGGGCTCGCTCTCTAGTCCTTTCTAATGAACCTTTGCAATTTCACCAAAGTCAGAATGTAGTGTTTGTATCAATAGATCATGCCTGTGCATACATATGCAATGTGTGTAGAGAAGTGACATGTTTTAATTGTATTTTTAATGGGAAAAATCTAGTAATTCCATGAAATATGCTACTGGTCTTGTGATTGATGATTTCATTTTGAACAAGGCAAATTAAAAATGAGTCTAAGAGCAGAGTCTGCTGCATTAACTGTGAAATTACTCAGTGTTGCATATACAGATTTATGCATTGATCTAATATTTTGTTTTGTGGTTGAATGTGCACGTGTTATCTTCTCTGGTTACAAGTGCATAGACCTTTCCCACTACTTTAATGTTTCTCAAGTAATACAAATTAACAAAAGTGCGATTTCTGCAGAATTTCGTGGGAATTCTCTACTTTAAAAAAAACACTTAAAAATTGAAGAGTTATCACTGGGAATTTTTTCTTACAGTACCTGGAAGTTGTATTTCTTATATGCAGTGATACTGCAGGTCCATATTTTTGTTAATCATTGGATCTATAGTTTGTAAATGAAGAATAGAACACTCAGCTCTGAGTTTAAGTCCCCATCAAAGGCAAGCATTGATTTGTTACTGCCTTCAGTCACAAAGGTTAACTCACAGGTTGGATTTAAATATTTCTTCTAATGATTCTTATTAGATATCTCGGGCACAAAGTAGTAAACAGCATAGCTGGAGGCCAGGCCACACAAGTGTAAGTTTGTAGACATTAAGAAAAGAAGGAAGCATTCTAACAGCTCACCTGTTGTTTTGCAGACTCTCATGCTATGTGGTTTTTACATACTGAGCCTTATAACACTCTCTGACCTTTGGGGCACACTATCAGAACCACTGTCAGATCTGAATTTAGCTACTAGTCTTCTGCCACTTAAAACTAACACAATTATCATTTTCCTTTCTCAACTTTGTATCTGGACTCAAACTGGACCTGCAAGGGTGAGATATATTTCAATATGTATGAAGCCAAATTTGAATCTTCAGAGTCTCGAGGGGGTTTTGACTTGAAGAGGCTCGTGCTAGAGACCAGAGATTATGTGCAAAAGCAAAACTTTTACATTTTAATATTCTCAGATATTTGCACTGATGTGTCTGTGTATACATATATGTATATTTGTATATAGTAACAATTCTCCTTAGACTGTCTGTATAAGTTATGCCTTTTTTAAAAGGATGGTCAAGTGTTGGGCTAAAGTCAAACAGCTTTAGCTGTAAGCTGGATTTCTAAGTGTAAAACATTATAATAAGTGTAAGGCATTATAATAACACATCCTTTTTGCACATACCCTTCCTTTAGGTAGAAAAAAGCACAGACCAACACTATATTACTATATACTGTATTACTGTATAACACCATGTTACTATGAAGCACAGAAATAATTTAAAAACTGTTAGTTTTCTTACGTAAAGAAATTACAGCGACAGACGTTTCTGCTCCCTCTACTGAGCCATCACATGCTACAGCCCTTACTTGTGTGACTCTTGAGGTTTTGCCTTTTAATTTTGTATTGGCCAAGTAGAGAAATCCAAATTAGTATATGGAGGGGGAAGGAACTGAGCTATGCAGCTTCTATAAAGCAGGAACAGCAAATGAGAAACCATCCAGAAGCTCCTATTATATGGTTGTTATGAAAGAAACTACACTGTGGGATAAATGCCCAGGCCATTGTTTAGTTTTTAACACATTCCTCACTGAAATGAAATCCTACCAAAGTTGAAGTTTCCCAGAGTGAAAAACATGGTTTGCATTTTCTTTGGTTTTTGCTAAGTATCAAAGTTTCATATGGAAAACTCACTGGTGCTATAGGCATTCATATTAATCAGTTTTTACCGAATAGGGTTCTTTTTCAGTATATGACATCATATAATATACCAAATGCTGTTCTTATATCCCCAGAAATTACATTACAAAAGTTGCTTTGGTATGCCTAGCACAGCAGCTGCAAGGGTCAGAATTTGGCTAAATTTTGTCTTCTTTCATTTTCAGGAGAAATGTACACTTAAACAATTATAATTATTCCTAACATTTATTGATGTTCTGTGATAGTACAACTAAGAACAAACTGAACTGAAGGAAGTACAACTGTCACGTGGTGTTTGCAACAGAGTAAAATGTGCTTGGGAACTGAACCCTTGTAAGCTAAATGCATCGACGAGTCCACAGATTCAAGTTCAGCCATAAAATAGATAAATCACAGTATTCTAGGTACCGAAACATAGCAAACAGTAAGGATATGGTGTGCAAAGGCATAGTAATGCTATCTAAAGCAGTAAGGATTTACAGAAGAAATTCAAATGTATTCTGCAATTGATCAGATGGATTTATTTCTGATTTTGAGTTCTCTGATGTGATGTAGCTGTGATGCTTTCTTGAATTTTTTTTTGGCATAAAAAAATAAATACTCCCTAAATGAAACATTTTCATTTGTGACAGATAATTTTGTAGGAAAATTGCACATGGGAAAACATCATTAAAATGAAATTTCTTACCCATTTTGTATTTTGTTCCTGCTGAGAAGTAGTTATCATTTGAACTTTCATCCCCACTGCCTGAGCAAAGTGGTTGTATGTTTACTTAACCTACATCTAGCACAAGGCATCAGAGAGTTGAATATGAAGGAGAATTGTTTATAAAGAGTATTACATCCTTTGTTGTGTTTCTCACTTTGCTTTTGCAACCTACAAAAATTACTGTGGACAACAAAGAATAGTTACATATAAATAAATCATCTGTATTTCCTTATGATCGTAAAACTCAGAAGTCAACTCCCAGTTTTTAAGAACTACTCACTTCATTAAGTGAGGTTGCTGTAGGCAGTTCCTAAGAGCTACAGTCTGAAAATATAGATTATATCTGGTTGTGTATGCATTTTTAGAAGACTAGCTTTTATTAGTATTTGATACAATGTAAAAGTCAGTCATCCTGTTTTCTGTGCAACACATGGTATGCCCTTTTAATGTTGGTTTATATAGAGTAATACATTTGAAGTATCACCTTAAAGTTTTGATAGATGACATTTCAGATTTTCTGGAAAAGAGCAGCAAAGATAGATATACTGACTGCTCGCTGGCTTTAAGCTCACTACATTCTAAAGTTCATGTCTTATCTTCTACTTACTGTTATATGCTGCTTTATGATTTACGTATTTTCCTGAGTCTAGTCTTTTGACAGTAGTAGAAGTCTCAGTATACACAATTGCTGTATAAACAGCAAACACATAAGCTAAGATTATCATCAGAGACATTAATATATGTTAATTTTCTTTTTTTATTTCTAAAGGTCACTGTCAGTCTGCTTTAGGACTTCCCTAAACATATTGATTTCTGATGTCGTTAAAACAGCTTAGACACTTTTTTTCTGGAGTAGGCATAATCTGTTTTGCAGAGGCTTTATCTGGATGTTGTATAATCCATTTCACTCATTCATTCTAATCTTCACAGGTAGCAGTTGATTGCTGAGACAGGGAGAAAGAAACATACAATAGAAAACCTGCTAGGAAAAAAAAACATAGAAGGAAAAAATAGCTGAACTAAAAAAAGCCAACAAATCCAAACCTAAAAAAAAAATAAGTTAACAAAAAGAAATAAAGCCCTTAAACCAAATCCTTATTCTTCACCCACTAACACCACAATGTGATAAAAAGCACAGCAATAATAACAGGGCAGCAAAGCCGTAGACTACACAAGTGAGGATAAGCCCAAATACAGCAGCTATAGACACAGAAACAAAACAGATGGAAAAAAAAACCAAAAACTGCTTACCACTAGAAGGCCACAGGTATACACGGATCTCCAGCTAACCACCCTTACCTCCCCTGCCAACCCTTAAATGAGGTCTGCAAAGGTGTGGATCCTTGTTCCACCCTTTCTGATCACTCAGGTGCATTACATCACCTACCAGGTGCTCAATCACTGTTTCAAGCTGACTTAGCATTTCTGCTACACCCACTGTGTAACATCCTTCTCTACATTTATGCAAAATCACTGCAAACTGAGAACAAAGAGCGAATTAAGATGATAGTATTTTTACTTACTTTGACTTGGTGGTGGAATATTTAACTCCAGATATATTGTTGAATATAGCCCTCCATCTTCTACTAGCCAATTTTTTTTTTAATAGTGAGGGTCTTTGTAAGGGAACTGTTACATCACAGCATGAACTGATGATTGAGCACCTTGTGAAGGATGTGGCTGGCCCAGAAAGCACAGGTGTAAGCAATTCTCCAATGCTTCCCATGAGTCTGGACTTCCCTGGGATCATTTAAGGGCTCTCTTCTGCAGGGGCAGTCTTTCCTTGTTGAGGACCCCTGTGAATGTTTATAGTTAGAGACTCTGTCACCAGTGGGGTAAGGCAACTTCTTCCTATGTATTTTTACTTCTATTAATTTATTGCTATTCCTGATGATATTTGTTTATTATTAGTAAGAGCCTATCAGAAACAATTTTACTGCTACTAACAACCAGCAATCTTCTGGATGCATAACTACCATAAAATTCCTTTTAGTATGAAAAGAAACATTAAGCTATATTCTAGACTGCATGTGCCTTCTTTGTGCTAGAAAGATCTACAAGGCTTTCCGGAGTTGGTAGCTGAGATTTCTCTTACAAGAGGCTGAGGTAGGGTTGGCTTATGGCTGCCTTGGTTT